>PVKU01006337.1:0-105814 GCA_004027475.1 Anoura caudifer
AGAACTGGGTTGAGGGGGTGAGGGTAGGAAAATAAAAACCCTCAAGAACTTCAAGAACTTATATGAGTTAAATTGAAGTAAAATGTCACACGAAAATTTCAGAAACAAGTAGGTTATAGACTTCACCTTCCACTGGGCAGACTGAAAAGTAACAGTTGAACTATGTACTTCACTTTAGCCCAGGATCATAAAAACATTAATGTGACGTCAGCGAAGGTCTTCTTCCACCTTCCTCACTTCGGTTTGCCCTCATTCTGTGCTGTGCAGGCCTCTTGGTGAGGGCAGAGGGCAGGTCCACTGACACCCAGAAATGGAGCTGCTCCCTTGGCTCCCTGCTGGGATAAGAGTGTGGTGCAGTGCGGCCCTGCAGTGAAGGAGATGCAGTCCTCCCGGTCAGGGAGCCCTACCCCCCACACCCACCCTGTGCGGCAAAGCCAGAAGTGACACAGAGAGTCTGCACACCACTGCTCACCCACTTCCTCCAACAGCGGGTGCCCCAGGCCCGGGGGTGGTGCAGAGGTTGCTGGGACTCCTGCACAGGTCTAGGAGAGTGTTGAGATTCAAGGACCCTGTTACTCAATTTCCAAGATGTCTGCAAGGAAATTGGATCGATATCTTCTCCTTAATAGGGGTGCTACCTTTCCAAACAGACTTTTCTTGGGGAAAAAAAAACTTTGAGAAGATTATATGGACTCTTAGTTTACCATTGCTCTTACTGATCCCAGTAGCCAATCAATTTCTGAGAACAAAATTGTGGAACAAGAATATGAATGTTTTTATTCACATACCTATATTGCTGGTCTGTGTATAGGGTGGAGCAAAAGTGAGTTTACAGTTGTGAGTACATGAAAACACAATTTATTCATATATTCTTATTATTCATTATTATATTATTTTCCATATCAACAACTGTAAACCTATTTTTGCACCACCCTCATATACTTAAAAATATGTTAAAATAACTAGTTATATAGATATATTATTTAATAGAGCTATATATTTAAAATAGTTACATTATTGACATATTTCTGTGTATGGTATAAATAAAATCTTAGTGCTCCACTGAGTTATGGAAGCAAAGTGCTTCCAATAGACTTTATGTTTTTCAAAGACAATGGAATGTGTCATATTCCTTTGTTGATTCCTGGTGCTTAGCCTTGCTGAGTAACTATTCCAAGCAGTCTTTGCTTGGCCCTCCTCTGGCTTTAGTCTCCTAACCCTGGAAACTCATGCATGAGCTCTTGTTTTTGTTCTATTTGAAAGCTGCCCCTCCCTTTGCCTGCATTACTTGTGGATTGTACTTGGGTGTGGGGGGGGGGCGGGTGGTTATTACAGAACCTGGGCATTTGGTAACTTAAGTTTCAAATAGTATCTTTATTTTATGTTATACCATAGTAAACCTCCATTGACTTTGCAACAAATACTATTTGTATCATGTTCATCTTTTTAGAGACAGAGAAACAGATTTTTCACAGAGTCAGAAAGAGGAAAAAATATGTAGGGTCTAGACTAAATGAAGATTGGATTCCTTGTTTTGGCTACTACATAACAAAATTAATTGAGACTATAATTCTGGCAGTCAGGACTCCTCTCTTCCTCTCACAACTATATTTGCTCTGTTAGCAAGTCCAGTTGGCTCTGCCTTTCATCAGTCCAGGATCCAACTACTTCTTCCCACCTCCTCTGCTACCACTGGGGTGCAAGCCAATTTCCTCTCCTGCCTTTATTACCGATGATTCCAACAGCCTCCTTACTGGTCCCTCTCCACCTGCTTTTGTCTCCCTAGAATCTGTTCTCAAGAACAGTCAAAGGGATCCTTTTAAAACTGAATCAGCTCAAGTTCCTCCTCCTCTCAGGAGCCACGAATACCTCCTTACCTCAGAGTCATGAATGCCAAATGCCATAAAGGTGTTACATACTCTGGCCCCCTTTACCACCTGGTCTTATCTCTTTTTGCTCTTGCTCACTCCATTCCAGCGACCCTTCTCTGCTCTCATCACTTTTCCCCAACAAATGAACCATCCTTCTATCTCATGGCCTTTGCACTTGCTCTTCCTTTCACCCAGATATGCTCAATTCTCCCTCCCCCAAATCTTTCTGGTTCATACTCTTACCTCTTCCGGAGCTTTCTTTTAGAGTTCCCTTCTCAGTGAGGCGCTCCTCACTCCCCTTGCTAAAATGGCACTGTTTCCCACCCTCTCCTATCCCCCTTGTTCTGCTTTATCGGTCTCTACATCATTAGCTGATTTTACTTATTTGCTTACATTAGAATGCAAACCCCCTGAGGGCAAGGATTTTCTCCTGTTTTCTCCACTACTTTATCTCTGACACTTAGGACAGGGCCTGGAGTATGGTTCTTAAAAAATACTTCTAAGAATAAATGGAATGATGGCTAAATAGAGCAACCAAACGACCTTTTAAGACCTTGTGCCACAGTTACAAAATTCATGCTCAAACCTTAAGCCAAAGCAGCAAAGTTATTTAGTGTTGTGACTCTTCTTTATCCACTAGGCATTTCAAAATAACATATTAGATCTTTTTTTGACAAATTTGCAAATTAAGAATCCAAGTGACTGTACCTGCCACCTTCATATTGAAACTGTGCATGTGAATCTTAGTATATGGCTCACAAGTCTTAGCAGCACTGACCTTGTCACTTAAGCAGCAAAACTCTGGGAACCAGGAAGACTTAATACAATGTTTAGGTGGAAATAAATTACTACAAAGGGTTGGAATGGCCTGTCGCAATATGAATCTGAGAAGATTTTTTAGATGGTCAACTTCAAAGGACAATGGGGTGATGTCTGGGACATGAATAAATTCACACCCCGATTCTGAAGTGAAGTTTTGAGAAAATTGAATGCCTTCTGTATAGCACCTTTTGTAAATCTAGCAGAAAACACATTCATATCAATGCCAAAGGCAGAGTGAATCTTTCTCCAGGAAGTGCTAATCCTACAATAAACCTGTTGAAGAGACAGGTTTAATGTTCACCAAGGCTAAGTGTTTAAGAGGTCTCCACGGTATAATTTATCACTACTACACGTTTCTGCTCTCCTTTAAAAGCCATGAAAATTGCTCCACAATCCCACTGGGAACTAGGCTGCCCATGTCAGGACCATGGTATACAATTCATTTCTATTTCCATAGCATTTCTTTGTTTATTCCTTGTTGAAAAAAAATATATACTATTATATATACTCCAAAGCCACAGGATATAGTCATATGAATATTCAAATGAGAAAATATTTTAAAATTAACACTGTTTGACTAGAATAAACTAAGTAAAAACAGCATTATATTGTTCATCTGAGAAGGCACAACAATGTAAGTAGAAGGTTTCAGAAAAATGGGAAAGAGGGAAGTGGTCATGGAATTTAAATTTCCAACCTAGTCCACAATTAGTTATTTGCACTAATAATGTAAATTAGTTATTTACACTAATTCTTAACACAGTGACTATATTATAGTCCATGAGGTTTATTAAGAAATTCTGTAAGGTTGGGCATCATATACTTATAAAAGAGAATATGTGCTATATTTACCAAGTGCAGTAGTATTCAAACTTACTGTTTCAGGAATCTAAAGACAACATTTTTTTTTGTATTTACATGTCAAAATACATAAAAAAGAGTAAATAAAAACATAGTTGGTAAAGACATTTTTATTTTATTCTGCTTTAAAAACAAATCAATTTAGGAACTTGTGTAAGTCTACATACATAAGCATGATTCTTTGATGCCAGGGTCTACTTCAGGGAGAAATCAATTTACAACAATACTATTTATTAATAGTCACAACAGGACTGGTAAGGTCTGAAGAGCTTTCTATAATTAATGATAAACTGGAACTTTTTTTAGATGTCAATTCAGAGCATCCTTTGGTACAGTTTTAGTGAATGTGTTAGGAAGAGAGATGCTAGTTTTTCAAAATTCTAAACTTCCAACTTTTGATTAAAATTTCAGATTTTTGCCAGACTCCTTGCTTTAGAAATGGAATTTGATTTGCTTCCCACCTCCCTTGTCTTCATTTCATGAACCATATATGGTGCACAGGGCAGTGGCTGGCATGCATGCTGCATTCTCACACT
The DNA here is from genome assembly GCA_004027475.1 of Anoura caudifer. Classification (NCBI taxonomy): domain Eukaryota; kingdom Metazoa; phylum Chordata; class Mammalia; order Chiroptera; family Phyllostomidae; genus Anoura; species Anoura caudifer. The sequence continues at coordinate 4,091 of PVKU01006337.1, forward strand.
CACGGACATCCCATATAGTCCACAAACTTTCATATATGACCTTAGCATATCTGCAACACAAACACTGGTATCCATTAGCTCTTTGAATAGATTTTTCACAGCTCAAAATAAAACAGGTGAGAAGCAGAAAGCAGTGTGGCAAAGGGCAAGGCATAGCAGGTGGGTTGGCATGAAGAGAAGGGCTGTCCATAAAAAAAAAATGGAGAAGATGGAGGCAGCAAGCCAAAATGTTATTTGTTATACAAAACACAACTCTACATAGAACTTGAAGAGTTAAATATAAGTGGGCTGTTGTTATGGATGCTGAAAACCAGATGGGGCACTGAGAGCTGCCAGGGTAAAGAGCCCACACTTATGCTTGCTTCACTGGTGAGGAGTTAAGGTAGCTGGCATAGTCTTGTATGATCTAGGAAGGGGCCTGAGGACCAACACTGCCTCATATCTGTGAGCTTAGCCAGGGAGTAGGGCAACTAAGAGGTAAAATCAGAAGAGAGGCACCTGATAATGGAACCAGGCATGCACCAGGGATTTGGCCAAGGACAAACATTCACAATCTAGGATGGGGGACGGAGACATTCCTCCTCAATCTGTACATAAAGGAAATCTCCTCTCTTTTATGCATGGGCCTCCTGTGCTTGAAATTGGGGAAAAAAAACTCGATTTCTCTCTCCTTTTCTTCTACCACTGCTGGTCCTCTGTCCCCTCTTGATTTCCAGGGATGATGCAGTCACATAACTCAAACCTGATTTGGCTCAGATTTACTGAGTCCTGATTCAATTCAATTTCAATACCTATGAAGCACCTGCAGAATACAAAGTTTACATTTCCTGGGACCACACAGGTAGGACAGTATTGCAAGGAGCCAGCCGAGTGAAACATGGATCTAGAAGCTCAGGGAAGGGACATGGGTATCACCAGACAGATTTTGAGCAAAGATGCCTGCCTCTGGCTTCCCCCCACAGGTACCAAGGGATGACAGGAAAGCCAGAGAGGGACCAATAACACCTACCTTTCCTTAGTGTAGGAAACATTTTATTTCCAAAATGGATTGAGGTCAGAAAGAAATACCGTAAAGCATGCTGAGTCTTTGAATGCAGAAGGTTTGCAATGTGTGCTGTAGGCACTAGAGTCACTAATATGGATGAAGGTCCACAGGACCATTTCACCATGTAATACATTATGTCTGAAAAATCAATGTCCTAGGGCAAGGAAAGATGAATACAGAGCTTTTCAATTATCTTTTTTTTTCTCTAAAAATATTTCTCCCTTCAAACAGATTCAAAGGCAATATGATATTGTTTTCATTATGGTTAAGAAGATGTTGAGTCTATGCAAGTATCTCACCCAGTTCAATCCCACTGGGTAACAACCCATTGGGCAGAAGACTGTGTAGATCCTGAAACACAGTGGGTTAATAAAACTCTCCCTGAGAGTTCGATGAATGAGGATGAGATATCTTCAGCAATTGACTCATCTGTTTAACAGTCAAGCTGCACCCAATTTCTTTAAGATTGATATTTTTTTTAAACCAACATCTTCTGTCAGTAAGTGCAAGGATTATGGTATTGTTTTAAAATAAAATTTCCTGTCATTCTCACATGTCCAGAAATATAACAGATGCAATTCTAGAAGCCCAGCTTCCTCATATTCCATAAAATAAGGAACCAGAGTCAGTTTACTGTAACAGGCAGCAACCTGACTTCAATCTCAATTACCCAAAAGGCACAGGGTCATCTGCCCCCTTTGGGAAAAAGAAGGCCTGCACATAAATAATGTGATTTCAAGAATAAGCTTGGAGACTTCCCAACTTTTTTGGGGCAGAAAGGAATATTCTAGTAGGACATAAAGCATTCATTCTGTGTTTTGAAATAGGTGGAGTCTATCTAGTGCCTAAAGCACTCCCTACTAGTCCATAAGGTATGCAGAGAAGCCTTGTCAGTCCTGTTGTAGTGGCAAAGCCCTTCTGCCAAACCAAATTTTACATGAAAGGCCAATAAATAATAAAATCAAAAGCAGCATGCTTCTGTAGCAATGGGTATGCAAGTATATTTGGGGGTAGAAGGAGAGGGAAGGGGTGAGGCTGGAGTTTACGTAGTGTTAGTGCACAAAATATGTTTCATAAATATTTGTTAAAAGGAAAAATGATATATTATTTCAGGAAATGCTCTGAAGTCTCGTGGTGTGTTTACCTCAAATACACTCAGCCTGTCCTTCCATCTGGTGGCCTATTATGGCATTTTCCTCTTACTCCTCCTGGTTTTGCTCAGTAGACCAGGGCATCAGGGTGCTTGAGTCATAAGAATTGGGGATTTATCGAGCCTTTGATTCCTCTTGTTTGTTGGCTGATTCATGTGCTCTTAACTCCCAGGTACTCCCAGATACAGCTTCACAGCTGCTTGGCACACGGACCAAGAGTGTGTGCTCCTGGCATTCCCCAGCTCCTGCACTTAGTGCTCCTTTGTCAGAAAATCAGTGGTCTGAAAATCTCAGCTTCTACTACTGAGAGGCTGCGTCTTTCCCAGACTTTTATATTGTTGCTGCAGTGAGATAAAGTGCATTTTTTTAAACTAGAAAGAGTTAAGTTTCTTCCCTAAAACACTATGGTACTTGATATGCTACATTTATTTTCAAGGACACAGGATTCTTAATATCCATTCTTTTACTGATTCCTTCAACAAAAAATTTATTGAGTGCCTACTCTGTGGGAAGCACTGTCCTTGACATTGGGGTAGAACAATGAATAAGACAGATAAATTCTTTTCCTCCATGGCAGTAACATTCCAGTGTGAGAAATCAGACAAACGTACAAAATGAACACAGGAACGAGAATAAATGAAGAACACAAAATAGTGATGAGTGTGCTGAAGAAAATTAAACAGGATGAGGTGATGCAGACAAGGGGCCAGGAAGAGGGGTTGTTTTACATGAAGCAACCAGAGAAGTTCTAGCTGTAAAGGTGATGTCTGAGTGAGATGCTCACTGAGACTTTTGAGGGTGTTTCTTTGAGACTTCAGTTTGTAGCCTTCACCAGGAAATACCAAAAATATGAATGAAGTGCATAAAATATCTTTTTATTTGTCTGCATTTATTTGGCTTAGTTTCCACTAAAAGCTAAGCTTCATGGCAGAGAGCCACATACATTTCTAATCAAGTACAAGGAGTCTTATTAGAGAAATACTTGTTACATGTAACTGAGTAAAATACTCCAGACTGCATCTGGGTATCTTCATGTCAAATTGATAATCATTAATTAAGGTTTAGATTATTCAATATTAGCAGGGTTAAAAAAGATAAATAAGTGGTCAGGCCAGTACCAATGCTCCATAAAATGTTCAAGCAGACAAGGTTTGGCCTTGAGGTTGCTCTATTCTCCTTCAAGAATTCTCTTTTTATTATATTCACCACCCATGTATCCAGTCTTCATACTTTACAGTTTAGCAATTCTGGGCTTAACCAGGTAATTGAAAGGATCTGTGCTAAAATGAATCTGAGGAACCTTCCTTTTAACCTAAAAGCAATTTCATCAGATGATCTGTTTTAAATTGAGTAAGCCATCCATCACAAAATTCTTGAGACCAATTTAAAAATTCAACAAAATTTCTTGTTCCTAATAACACCCCTGCTCAGCTGCAGAGGCAAGCTTAGGAGATAATATGTGAAATAGAGCAATTCTGAAATCTTTGCATTTTCTGATTTGTGTTATGGTATAATACAATGAAAGAATTGCTTTGACCCTTTCAAGTGGAACCTCAAGGACATAGATTTCATCATTTCTTTCCCTGGAAAATTGATGTAAAGATTAAATTTACTTTGGAGTGTCCAAATGCTTCAGCAACTAAGAAAAAAATGGATTGACTTTTTCATATATATGTCACGTAATTAAGTTCTAATTTGATAAAAGAGCTGATCAAAAGTGGTGACCATTCTAAAATGTTCCTCAGTGCCAAAGAATTACTTATGACAGTTATAGGAAAAAAAAAAGCATAACTATATTTCCTTTATGTAAGTCAGGTGTTCTGTTTCCATACTAATGTTCTCACCTTTATTCTTAAAAAAGGATGATAGAGCCAGTGTTTGTGCACTCTTTTCATGTTTCTGTTGTATTCTGAATGTGCCACATGCAGCCTTATGTTGTAGTTTTGGGGTGAACACCTATGCAGCAACCACTGCCCCCCTCCCCCCCGTATCCCTGCAATAACCCCTGCTTCCGAAGAGGATGGCAGCTCCTTGTTGCCAGAAGCCCTGGGACTGCTGAGAGCGCTCTCTGGCCCCAGAGCATGCTGGAGCTGCACATGGCAGTGTTTGTGAATGCCATGGGATTAACCCCCCAGAAGGAGCCATTGGCCAATGACAGCCAATGGCTAATAAATACTCCAATTTCTTTTCCTCTTAGGGGCACAACTCAAAGGCATGTTCTATGTCATCTTCCAGAGAACCTCAAATGGGATTGAGACCCCGTTGGCCACTGTAGTCACCTGTTCATTAATGTATTTTCTAATGGCTTTCTTTTCCTGCCCTCCTTTCCATCTCTGCTCTCTCACGAGTGCTTCTTGGGATAATCTCCAAAATAAACTATTTGCATTCAAAGCCCCATCACAGAGCCTACGCTCAGGAATTACAACCTGAAGTAATCTATGTCTTAAAAATGAAAAGAGACTATTAATGCTAAAGGATAGATCCAGTGCAAGACTTTTTTTTCATTTCTTATAACACGGGATGCAGTGGTTTGTGGTGCTGATGATGAAGAAGAAAGCCCCTAACACCGCTGAGCACGTCCTCTATGGCATGGGCTGTGCCAAACTCTATACCCGTGGATTCTCCTTCAACAGCCTCATGAGGTAGGTACTACTGAAGGCATAGGCTTTTTTTGGTTCACTGTTAAGCTTCAACTCCTAGAATAGTAGCTAAAAAATATAAAACACTGATTGAATACCTGTTGCATAAATCAAGTTTTACAGCTGATACAGTAGTGGCTTAGAAAGGTGAGCAGCCTGCTGATGGCAGGGCTGATTCCAGAGTTCCAGCTCTTAATCCCACACCATCCTACAGGATGGCCTAGTTGAGAAAGAAGAGTAGGGAGTGCACTTAATGAATATTTGTTCTGAGCTTGCAGAGAGATAAGTCATATGTGGGGTTGCTAACATAGTTGCTGTTACATACACACAAAAACTGACATTACTTGCATCTCCATGTGCTGCTTGTACTAGTCATAAACCTCCGGCTACCCACATCTTTTCCCTAGTCTTTCTCCCTGCATCTGCTGAGCGAGTAAATTCATGTGTCCACCCTTGTGCACCATAAGAATGTTCCCATGTTTAATTTGACTGTTAGCATATGTTGGGATCTCTGACAAATGCTTTACTTGTCTAATAGCTGTTTCTTATGTCAAAAGTGAGCAAGGCAGAATAACTAGCTTGCCTGTGCTAGGTGAAGAAGTAAATCTCTTCTTTATTATTATCATTAAAAAGATAGTAATATGCAGGGAATATTACTAATACACATTGTTTAGCTATGTGACTACTGTAAGTTAATGATTTTGCTGGTCCATCAACTGAAAACCTATTTATTTTGTTGGACTACTGACTTAAGTTTTGTCTTTAAAGAAAAGCACAATAAAATTACTGATTAAACATGTAAAAAACCAAAACAATAATGTAAGAATAGTAAGTGTAAACAGTAAGGTACATGAGTAATAAAAAATATGCTAAGCATAAAGTCATGTATAGAACAGGTCTCAGTGGTTATTACAATGGTGTCCCTAAAGTCCTGTGACTACCAATAAATACACTAAATATAAAAATAAAGGCAAAATCAATTTCTCTTCAAATATTTAAAATGTTAAATTTTGATGAACCAGCAATGACAGAGAATACTGTAAATCCCATAAATAATAAACAGTCTTTATTAATAAAAACTGTTACTGCGTTAGATAATAATTTTTAAATAACAGCTCAGAGCCACCTTGCCTGCTGAAGGCAGTTAGTCCTATGAGAGTAAAAAATGCAATGGTAACTCCTTCTCTCCACATTTTGGAGAAAAAGCAAGTGAGTACTTAGGACCCTTCGGAAAGCATTACAGTCTTTGATTTTTGAGCATCTCATCTGCCCAATAGCTAAGAACAATCACTTCCTTTTATATAAAAGATTATGAACCAAATGTGAAAATCAAAACATACATAAAAGAATTTCTCCAGTTAATAAGCTCTCATAAGACTTTAACAGTAAATACATAACGATTCTCTACTAAATAAAACTGAATATAAAAGAGTTATCTATCACAAGGTTATATTTTTCACTAACAGTAATTTTCTTCTGAAGAAATGGTTCTTCAATTTCAAAGAAGTATTCTTCTTAGGGAAAAAAGCCTCAATTAAAAAAAATTTATGATGATAACTGACACTCACCATAACCAATCATTTTGCCTGACAAATGCTCATTGGAATTCTGCATGTATTCTAAGAAGTTAAAGAGCAAGAATGAAGGAGGCACATGGGTTTTTTTCATAACATTAGCAATTACTCCTTTAAACTCACCTATTCCTAGAACTGACCTCATTTGTCATTTAGATATTAAATATCCAAATATTTTAAGTATGGCAAGTTATATTATAAAGTGATTAATTTCTTACCATCCATCTACAGAGCATTTAAAAATATCAAGGCTATCCTGGGAAAAGAGGTTCTTCGGTAGTTCCTCTCAACCATAACAAATGAAATTCTAAATAATAATTAATATGAGAAGAAATGATTGCTCTTTGAGCACAGGTCTACGAAACGTGGGGATATCTTACAGTCTGGTAAAGAGGAGCGGCGGGTAGGAACACATAAAGAGAAAACAGGGCTCCTAGGGGGCCTGCTCAAGCTCTAAGGAAAGCTTTTCACTAAGATTAAAGAGGTGGGGGAGGAGAAAAGCCTTTGACTAGCTTTGCAGGAAAATACATATACAGTAGCAATCCATCACACCCTTAGTTGTGAAACATTTATTCTTTTAAACCTTTATTTACTTAAGAGATTTTGGCTCTCGGATTTATTCTAAGAGACAAAAAGCTACTTTGATTTTTAAAAAGTCAGCAAAGATAACCTTCCCAAAATATTACTAAATATTCCTTTTGAAGAGTTTGTCCTGCCTTTAGGAATAATATTGCATTTTAATTTTTTGTACAGAAATCCCAACAATTACCATTACTAAATGATCTTACAGGCTCAGATTTAAGGAAGGCATGTTGTCTGCACTTTTAATTCAACGATCAGTAGCTTCAAATTTTTATTTTATGCGAAGGACAGAGTCTGAAGAGAAACAGGTAATGGTTTTAAAAGGATTAATACTTAACAGATTATTACAATGAGAGCAAGAGCCACATATGCCTCATCTAGCGAGTAAGATGGTCTCATCTGTTCCTTAGCTGTGGGCCTCCTACAGCTATGCTGTCATCACGGCAAGGGCATGCAGCCGTTTGTAGAAAACGTGCTCTTAAAGCAGAAGTTGTGTATTTCCTAGTTACCTCTCTGGAAGAAGAATTTTGCGCGACAGCAGTTTTTTTTTTTTTTTTTTTTCCCAAACGTACACTGACACCAGAAGAAAGAAAACAATCTCCTTGCACAGAGGTGAAAAATCTAAGGCTCTCTATCTCGTGCACTGCCATTTTACCATTTACCTTTCTTTACATAGATCAGCAGAGGGAAAATAATGCAAGGCAATGAAGGTGAACTCTCTCTACCTCAAAAGAACTTGTCGTATTGGTGGCAAAAAGAAACTCATGGTCAATATTGAACACTGTGAAGACTAAATAGGCACGATAAGGAAGGTCTTGAGAGAATTCATTTTTAAATGGCTTGTCCTTTTATTTCCTTTGTGGGGAGGTGGAGGATATGGAGCTGAATGCTTTTGAAAGCCTAAACCTAATTATTCTGTGGTTTCCAATTTTTCCTGATGCTTCTTTTCCTACTCTCATCTCATTACTTAAAATGAGTCCCATTTGTTTGCATTATTAAATCTGATAAATTAACCTAAATGCTCTAAAATTACTTTTACTACTATTTAGTGGGAAAACATTGAATTATTATAAAAACAATATTTAACTGTGATAGGGTAGTAAGTGTATGCTAGTAAAAATGAAAATATTTTAAATATTTTTTTCTGATTTTTGAGTTCCCAAAATTTTTTAAATGCTTCAGCAGATTTTCTGGATTTTATTCTCAATCTAAGTTGTTGATTTACTGAAAATATGAACATAGTATAAAAGGCAAAAATAGGAGTTGGAATCATATACCTATGAAATGTAATGGATCCAAGAAATATTTGCTGATATATTTACAGGACCCACAATGCTTACAGTTCTTTGTGAGAGGAATCAAGGAAAGGGAGGCTGTAGGCGTGAGACTGTTGCATCTCTGCCCCCATGTGTGCATACAAAGGCAAAGTGTTTCCATGATGACCACCCAAAAGAGACAAAGTCCAGGATGAAGGAGGGATGGGAGCTGGGAGCTAGAAGCTGTGAAGTTTTTATTTGCTATTTCCCTACATTTTTACACCTACAAAGCCTGGATTTATATACTAAATTCTTCCTGAAAATAATGCTCTAACAACTTCATGCAAACTCTAGAAGGAAATTCAATCTATCAGCAAAGTCTCTTCATTTTACTTTCAAAATATACTTTGAACCCATTCACTTCTATCCATCTCTACACGGCCACCATCATCTCTCCTCACATCACAGCAACTGTCCCCTTACTGGTCCCCAATCCATTCTGCATACAATATCCAAAGTATATTTTTTAAATTATGTCTGATCACACTTCTCTGGATAATACCCTCCAATGCCTTCTCACTGCATTTAGGAAAAAAGCCAAGCGCATCACCACTACCTACATAGGACAGGCCAACTATTTATGTGACTTCTTGTACATTCTTTGTCATTCCTATTCTATTGGTCTTCCTTCAACTCCACAAACTCCTTCCTGTGGAGGGCCCAAGTGGCTGTTATTCCCTCAGTTTCTTTATCCAATTGTTCTTGTGGTTGGCTCTTTTCACCTTTTAGGTTGAGACTTAGATATTCCTTCTAAGAGTAGCCTTCTCCGATAATTTTGTGTAAAGTAACTGGACCACCACCCTATTTTTTTCTGTTGTAGAACATTGCAAATTCCCTTAAGAACTATTTTATTTCTGGGTTTGTTCATGTTTTTATGGACCATGCTCCAACACACACACAAACTCCAGTGGTAGGAGTGATTATGTGTGCTTATTCTAGGCAGCTCCCCCATAGCTGGACAGAGCCTGCCGCTGTCACTCAAGGAGCATTTGTTAAATAAATAAACACACACACAAAAGTGAGGTGAACAGGAAGCCTAGCAGCATCCTCAAGTTCTTTTATATTCCACTTCACTGTTACCTATTTATATATAATTATGACCCACAGTACAAACTGTTTTTACTGCATGCTTATCTATTAAAGTAGACTAATTTATAGGAATTAATAAATATTAGAAAGTATATCCTGTTTTTGAAAAGCTTTATTTATACTAGTTTGTCAATACAGTATTTTCTACCTTGACATTTTCTGTTGATTAAGATCTCTATTTATCACTTTGTAGTGCTGGGTAAAAAGTAAATAATGACATTTTTCCTTGGGGCTATTTATACAGCCTTTGTGGCTAGCCTGCGTGAACTACCACTACTGGTTAAGCTGAGCAATAGGCTGAACTGAACAGAATGGTAAAACCCAAAGAATGGACACTCTCAAGACTTGGCCAGCCGCCCACCTAAACATACCAGGCGGTAGCAGTGACCTCAGATAGAGTCACCTGATATTGCTCTGGTATGAACTATGTAAGAAGCCAAGACCTCTTTACTATTTTGGGGTTTTTTGTGTAAAAGATTTTTTAGTTGAATAATTTAAAATTTAAACATGCATCTTTCTACTTTATTGCATGGCAGATTTATTCCTAGTCCTTGTAAACATGACTTTATTCTGATGTCTGCAGTTCAAGACAGACAGAATCTCTAGAACAATTATGTTTAATTTCTGTTAAAATTTAAAATTACCCAAGGCATGGAATTCTAGATAAATATGTACCCATGTGCTCATTCTATATGATAGGTCACATGTTCACACTTTACATTCATCAGAAATGTAAATTTAAATAATTTATCAGTGCCAATCCTATTAGAATAATTGTCATTTGCTGATACACTTATTTCTTTTTGTGTCTGTCATCTTGATATAAAAGTGCCTCTCAAACTAATGAACCACAGAATAACTGGGTAACTTATTTAAAAGTGCAGATTCCTGGGTCCTACCTGCCTGAAGATCATGATTTGGTAGGTCTGAGGTGGGGTCCAGGAGTCTGCATTTTAACAAATTCTGCAGGTAAGCTGCATGCTGATGGAAAGAGGCACACATACCGAAAGATGCTGGTCTAACCTTTGCTCCTCAGCAGAAGGACTTTTACCCAGCACTTTGTAACGTCTCCTTCAGCACTCTGCACATTGCTTGGCATATAAGCATCAGTAAATTTTCACTGAATGAATTGTTCAAAAGAATAGAAAGCTGTGACTTTATGAAATATATAATGGGATGTTCTCATTGGTACAACCTATCTTTTAAATACTAATACTAGCTAATTGTTATTTTTAAAAGGACTACATTTAAGGAATATATTTATGTTTAAAACTTTCTGTGAATATGATGAAATTGGATATTTTAATGACTGCTATGTGGCTAGCAGCAGGTGGAGTTACTGTGAAGAATAGAAAAGTGCTCTCTACTATTTGATGTTTTATAAAATCCCATTAAATGGTTGGAAATAAAGTGCTGACTGTTGTCCACTGAACTCTCAATCCCAAATGTATTTAATGAAACAAATTTGATTTGTTTTGAAAGCATTATTGTATCACAGATCATTGGACTACGACAGTCTTTCCTCTCTTTTAGCATACAGTGAAAACGTTTTTAAGGATCAAAAATAAGCTTAAAATATTAAAATTGAACTTAATTTATTTCAATATAAGATCTATCTTTAAAATAAGATTAAAGAGAAACTAGAAAGAATAGCAGAGGAAAACCTCATAAACTATCTCTACAATAGTGGATAGAATCCAAATGACTTCTAAGCCTAAAAAATCTACCATTATCAAAAGCAAAGAGCCTATTTGGGAATATGCAGGGTCTTTAGTTCAATGTTGATGGTGGACATAAACTAGGAATTCTATTAAGTGGGTGTAAGGTCACGGTTATTATGACAGCTGAAAATGGAGAGAAAAGTGGTTGGAAGAGAGAAAACAGACTGGTATCTGAAGACAGAGGAGGCAGCAGTAAAGAAAGGACAGGATTCAGAATCAGAAGATACAAGCTCAAAGTCCAGCAACGTGACCTCAGCCAAGTTACTTTAGATAAGTCTCAGTTTTCTGACTCGAGGTGTGAAGTGGTACGGAACGGTTTAAGGACATGTTATAGTCTGTGACAAATGCCTTGTGAATGCTTGACTGTCATTATTTAGATTACCAACACCGAGGCACAGAAATAGAATCAATAGGTAAAGAATGAGTTGGAACTTTGGGGACAGACATTTGCCATCCTAAAAATTTACCCCTCATTGATCATTCCACAGAGACAATGTGGGAACAGGCATCACAACTACTGACTCGCAACAGTAACCAGGCACTTAAATCCACCCAAGATAATGTGACGTAAGAGGTTTCTCATTAAATTAACCAGAACTGAAAGAAACAGAAAATTAAATCCAGTTTTGTCTTCCTAATTATCTCATATACATGAGAAATCTGGGGTAAGTATATACACTCGAAACAGTACCCTGTCCCCCAAATATGGTTTAAACATAGCCCCTGAAATGCATCTAATTCTATTTTTCACTTTTTACCAATTTGCCTTTTGATTCTGCGTGTGGGTTTTTATCTTGACTTGATAGTCCTCCTGCAAAGTGTGAGTCCTCTGCAAAGTCCTTCTGCAAAGTGTTAAAAGTTTACAGCCTGTGCCCTGCCTGGTATGGCTCAGTGGATTGGGTGTTGACCTGTGAACCAAAAGGTCAATGGTTTGATTCTGGTCATGCCTGGCCTGCGGGCCAGGTCCCCACCGATTTGAGAGGCAACTGATCCAACAGAACCGAACCAATGAGAGAGACAACCAATCAATATCTAACGCAATGATGTTTCTCTCCCTTGCTTTCTCCCTCCCTTCCCCTCTGTCTCTAAAAATAAACAAATAAATCATTAAAAAAACTTTACAACTTATACATGATGTCATTTATCCCAGTATATGTCATTCCCCTTCTGACAATGACCACTGCATTTTTCATTTAAGAAACTTAAATAAAAAAAAAAAAGATGGGGATTGTGGGAGAGGAGGAAAGGATGTAAACTCATGTTCTACATATTCAGCTTCAGGCAGGAATTATATAAAGGGAGAGGTCTGGGTTGTTAAAGTGAGGTGAGGACTCTGGCTACTAACATAAGGGACTGCTGCTATGCTACCTTATAACTCAGGCACAAGGAGACTCTCAGTACTCCTGCCTGCTGACATCACAGGTGCTACATTAGGAGACCTGAAAAACTCTGTATCTCTTCGTGGTATCCGAATTTTTTTTCTCTGTAACTGACTCAGATTTGCTTTACTTCTTCTACTTTGCATGACAAATCTAGGCTTTGGGAAAGAAATGATTGTCACTGTTAAATAATAATCTAAAAATAAAGTTTAAGCAAAAATGCTATTTCAAATAACATTTAACTACATATATAGCATTGTAGATTTCAGAGTGAACAATTCTAGTTTTTTGATTGTCATTCAATACATTAAATTAACATTTTACATAAATTAAATGAATCTTTTTCTTAATTTTAACATAGTAATATAATAGGATAAGCAGACAAGAAAAGTTTGGTTATGCCTTAAACCTTTTTTGAAGCAAGATAACTTCATCAAAGGTATTTCTTTTTGAAACTAGGTACATACTCCCAATGTTAAAGGTTGTCTTCTTACTTTCTTTCCTATTTTGTTTTAATTTCATTTTCTTCTCATCCTTTCACCATGCACTCTTTGTTTTGCAGACCGACTGTAGTTACCATATCTGAAATGCAGCCCCTAAGGTCCTTATTGGGGGGAGGCAGAGGGAATCCCAGTCATTGCTATGACTGCATTTCAGACAGGCCCCTGACTTCAAGAATCTCAGATGCTGGAATCTCTTAGTGTGTATAATATTTCCTATAAAAATATGGGAATGCATTTTGAATGACTGCCCGATTTACACACATTTTATCACACACTTTAATGTACTCTGTAAAGTATCTGAAGTCATGTTAAAAAGGTAGGTGCCAAATGTTGGCCTAAAACATACTACTCTGTGACTGGATATAAAATGTGTTCTGAAAATGTAACATTCAAGTCAGGTGGTCTGTGAAATGTGTCGTTCTAAGGAGGTTATCGTTGTCATCTGTCCCCAAAAAAGAATGGTCAGTAGACCAACAAGATAATGTGTTTTGTGTAACTGCACTTTGTACATACAAGGTGCTGTTTAAATAAGAAGTGGTATTTTTAATATATTACTTAAATATCTATTTCCTTACAGAAGAGGCAAAGTGTGCTCAGATTAGACTCTTTGGCTGGTACGTGTAAACAGCAGCCTTTAAAAATCAAGAACTGACTTGAAAGTAATTAATGTTCATTTTACATTGGCAGGAGACCTATCAAAGGTGTGTCAATACTACTGATTTGCCTGAGTTTTTCTGCAAAAATCAAACTAAAGCAAACAAAATAATCTTTTTGATTCTCAGAATGATCTTAAAATAAAAGAGCCTTACACATACATTTCTTTCTCTCTCCATATATAGATACAGACACATATATCTATATCTATAGCTATATATATACACAGACACAGATACATCTATATACATATATCTATAGCTATAGATATATAGATATAGACAGATACATATGCCTCATCTTGAAATATTGGGTGACATCTATTTTAAAAAGTGTGGTCAGTGGTAACAGAATACTTTCTACAGTGATTGTTAGAAATCTTTAAGAAAGGAGATGAATGTGCTTTCAAGGTCTGCCTTAAAACATTGTATACCCTAGTACTTTAGAAGTAATGATAAAATAAAAGGTATATCAAATAGAATGATAATTTTTTTCTTAGACACTTTTGCAAGATATAAACATGTGAGCTGGCACAGTACAAATGCCAGCACCAGTTTGCCCAATAGGTTCACAGGATCTCACGCTGCAGTTCAGACTGAACAGAGGAAGAAGCAATAGAGGGGAAACTAAGATTGTATCACCATAGCAACCTGAGAGGTGGAGGGAGGCATATCACCTGCTAATCAATTAGCAGAACTGTTTGCAAAGTTTACAAAATCCTGGAGAATCTGAGTGGGACTGGAGATACTGCTATAAATAAGAGGTCAGTAACACATAGAAACTTAATTGGGAATTCTCTCTTCAACTAATAAGACTTAGTCATATTGTTAACACTTATATATTAATAATAGTGTAGTTCATACCACTTTGCTATATGCCATCTGCTCCAAAGAGAACTTATTTTTTCCTGGCTGTCCCACTTTTATTTATTTATTTATTTTAATTGTATTTTTTCCATTAGCATTTAATCCCCTTGTACAGCAAGTATGGTAGCAATTAAGAGAAGTTTCATTGATAATTTCCTTTTAGTTTGTGTTAAATTGCACTACTGGGTGAGTTTGAGAATGAACTTGATTATTCAAATGTAATGTTTTATAATCTCTCATTAAGGTATCCTCTACCTGTAAGGTTTATATCACTATTTTATACTCTTCAACTTGCAAATTCTTCATAGCTTACCAAGCCAAAGTTTAAATACCTAACAAAGATTTATTTGTTTCATGTGGCAAGATTTTTCAACTTATTGATGAATGGGGTCAAAGAATCTTGTAAGTCACTTAATTCACTATTTATTTCTTTCATTATTCCCAGGGGCTTAGAATCCTCTCCAGTTTGCTGCTTTTCTTTTACCTTCTGGCTAACTATTCCTCCTCCCCTTCCTCCACCTTCCACCTCAGTAGATCTAACAAGTATTCTTTTGTCCTACTCTTCTTGAATTTGAAACTCTACTTTAGAAGGATGGCTGATGTGTGACACAAAGGACCCTATGTAGGTGGAGTCTAGAGATGTGCTAAGCACCCATTATTTTCACAGTACAGTGATCTGCTTGTGGAATTTTCTGAAAACATTTCCAAGGGACAAGATACCAGAGAGCCTCTATTCTGTTTTATATTGGCTTTTGACCTAAAACATGGGACCCATAAATCCCATGTGTAAATATGAGGCTGAGTGGCAAGACAACTTTCCTAAATATTTACAGTGCTGAACTCTCCAGGTTATAAATTACAACAGAAACAAGATGATCAACTTTACCCATCCTGAGCTTATCTTTAACATTTATTTTTGTATTACATTAGGTAGGTTAGCAGGAGTTTAGCAGTATGAAGTAAGTCAAAGAGAAACAAAAATTAGATTAAACAATTCATCACTGAAAATAACCATGGGTAAGAAAAATGGCTCAGAAAAAAACACAATGACCAATGTTAGCATAGGAAAATGTTTTTTAAGTTAAAAAAGTCAAGATAAAACTTGGGTAATAAATAATTCCTATTATTAAGCAAAAATTCCACATTCTCCTTTATAAACACAAAAGGGTATATATATTAACTTAATGATAAAAATATATTATACAATGTATGCGAAACATCCAATAATCCTCTGAACATAAAAAGGTTGAGACGCTCAGTCACCAAAGACTGAAGCAGGGATGCAAATCAGCCCCATCTCATTGAGTCTGCTATGTGCCACGATTCTGTGAGAGCAGAATAAAGGGCTCAGAAGCCAGTGTTAGACTGTGATTTTTGTCTTCTGGGAAACTCCACTTACAAACTCTGAATATCATTAAAAGCCTGTGAGACAGTCATTCAAGGGCTACTGCTGGCTATGTGGGAGCTTTCAGAATGCACATGCAGAAAGACAGCTCATGGCTATAGATCTTTTTTTGCACAGTCCAGTGGCCAAAATGCTGCTAAGCTGACTCCAACAACATATGTTATCTGCCCCTCCTAATCATGACATGGACTTTTATCATCATGCAATAATACTGTAAGCTCCTTGAAGGTAGAAACTGTGCCTGTGTTTCTTACCATCCTGCGTCACCATGTACATTTCTGGGAGAATGGCGGGTGTGCACAAATGGATGTTGAACTGAATTGCAGCATGAGATCACGTACTTGTCCTTGTCAGCAGAACCCCACACACCGCTCACTGGCGGTACTGAGATTACAGGGGTCACTGGCAACATTCTGCCTAATGGTGTGCTGACTGACAGAGTAGAAAATCAAATCAAGAAGGCCAGCATGACCTTTGAGTCGGGCAGACAGGTTGTGCACTCACTGCAGCAACAAGGTCAAGATCAAAGTGATGAATGTCCAACCTTCTAATATATAGCTAGAGACCTGAACTGACCACTTCTGGTTATCTGTGCAATTTTCATCAGTATCACCTGTGAGTAATGCTTTCGCTAATAGTAAACAATGAGAGAGGAGCGCAAACGACACAATCCCAGACTGCAGCAAAATTACCAGCCAGAAGAAATGCACTTGACAACAGGCTTCTGTGGATGATGCAAGCCTACCGATTAGACATGAAAACAACTGCTTTATGGCGACCTGAAATGGGATTAACATAAGCCGGATGGGTGTTAGAAATTCTTTAAAGAACTCAATGAAGTACTATTCAAAATGATACAGCCAAGCTGTTAAAAAAAAAAAAAATCCTGGGAAAACAGAGAAGCTGAGATGAATCTGGTTATCAGTAATCAAGAAATGAGACAGCTCATACTGAGAAAAACTATGTGGGAAAACATGATTGTAGGCATCAAAGTCACTAGTTTCTCTGAATCCAGGGTGAAAAGGGTTATTAGTCATTTTGCTGTCTTTTAGCCTCATCAGTCTTCATAAATGGTAGTCAGAACCAGTAGCTCTGTCTTTAAAAGCTAAGGACAAAAATAAATGCACTGTATGTAAATATGTGTCCAAATGAATTTTACCTTTAAAAATGACTTCACTTTTAGCTATTGAAAAGCACCTGTAATGCTAAGAGTGATAGCAGGTGACTAAGGCACTACAATTTACATCTGCTTAGTGGTGATATATTAGTCTATCTCCAGAGGGCTTCCAACCTAATTTTTCTCCATATGTTGCCCATATGTTATATTACCATAAACATATGATCTAGAAAACAGCCATATGCTTCACTTGTGTACCTGAATAATAGTGGCCCTTCTTTATGCTTTGGTCATTCTCTCTTCTATGGATTTTAAAATATTTATAGGAATTAAATAAAAAGAGAATTATTTTTAAGTTAGTGTAATATAATCTCTATTACTCATAACATTGCTTTTCTAGGGCCTACAAATTTATTTTCTATGACATTAAAATTCTCAGTTTGAGTATCAAGGTAGTATTATTATTTACATTTGGGTCAAACAAAATTTAGCACAAATTTTAACCTGTCACCCCAAATGGTGTTTCTGAGTGTGTCCTGGCAGTGCAGGATTTCCTTGGCTGATGAATGAGTCATGGATAATCATCATCAATCATCTTCATCAACCTCCTGATAGCAACAACAGCTTCCATTTACTGAGTATAGACAATATGCCAGATATTGTACTACAGGACATAGTATGTCATTTTTCATCTTACCTACAAGTACAATGTAGGTAAAAAACGGAGTGGTGATGTTTATAGCAACACTATTTTCAGGTTAAATACATTACATTCTCAGTCATCACAATGGTGACGTGGTACATATGAGACCCTGATGATCACGGTGCCTCTAGAGTAAGCAACATGAGAGAGAGTAAATGAATGATCTGAGTTTTCACTTGCTCTCTATCTTGTCTCCACTCTTCCTCTTTTAGCCTCCTAACTCCCAGAACCTCCATGGCCCAGGCCATGGGTCAGTAAGTGCCTCTGGGTGGATGACTAGAGCATAAAGTATTAGGGTGCATACAATTTTTTTGTTTCAGGCTGTGTTAGAGTAGGAAATTCAGTGTCAGTCTCTACCCTTGATAGATTCTCATTATTTTATGGCAGATTGTTTTTTGGTGGGTGAGGTATCACCCTGTTTCCAATATTTTCTATTTCCAATCATGTAAAACTGTATATAATAATTCTGTTCTTATACAATCAATTATTTCACTCTCTTGCTATCGTATATCCTTTTAAAACTCAGGATCCTCTGTCTTTCAAAGTCTTCTCCCAAATGATTCCATGTGGCTCTGTGTTCTCCTTTCTCAAAGTCAGCCGATAAAGCCTTGGAGGACACAACCAACCTGGATCAGACTAATACAAAGTTCACTGACCATGTTTCATCTGTTTCATATTCTTTCTCTGTCACAATTAATACTTACAAAGGTATCCCAGCTTTTTAAAAGTTTGCTTTATACCACTTCACTTTTATTGAAGACATACACTAGTTCCTGTTTTCACTAACCAAAAAGTCCAAAGAGGATTTTGACTTTTACGAATAAGGGTGAAAAGTAAAAATAGCACTGACTGTTTTGCAGAAAACTTTTACAAAGGCAGCTCGTACCCCAAGCAGCAAGTGTGGCGCTGCTAAGTTCCCTCCCAGGAACCTTCACCCTTGAGGCATCTCAGCATCAAGCCTCCATAGCTTTGAACTGCTTCTATGAACATCTATGCTTTATCTCGATTTATTTTGTGCATCCATTAACAAGATGTGTCCTGAGGTAACTGTTTCTTTGCCTTAGACCATTTCAGTTTAAGAAAGTTTTCATAGGAATACTCTGTTTTCAAATAATGGGAGAAACCTGTAGTTACATTCAGATGAAATCCAATGAACATTATTTTAATGAGTACTATGCACTAGGTACTATACTAGCCACAAATAGTATCCCATTTAATTCTCACAACCCTATGAAGTAGGAAATAGTATTACTCCTACTTAATGGATAAGGAAACCGAGGTTTAGAAACATTAAATAACTTGTTCAAAGTTACACAGCTAGTAAGTGGCAGAGTGTCATTTAAACCTAGGTAGTCAGACTCTGGAACTCCTGCTATTCATACTCACAAAATGAATTTTTTATAATAAATTCATTCATTCATATGTTGAGCACTCACTATCTTTAGGTCCTGTGTAATAATACAAAGAATAGTCAGGCATGAGCCCAGCCCTCAAGTAACTCAGTGTTCGGCAGAGGGGGACACATATCAGCACATAAATAGTGAGAAGTGAGATAATTGAGTGCATGCAAAGTGACAAGAACGCACAGGCTAGACAGCAGCAAACACCATCTGAGAGAATGGGGGAAGGCTTGCTGAGTAAGGGTACTGATGCTCAAAAGGCATCTAAAAAAAGGAAAGACTGATTTGCAAGGACAGGGTCTCTTCTCCACAGCATCTGCTAAACCATGGAGATGGGAAATAGAACTGCCTGTTTGAGACAATGAAGTATTGTAATCATTTCACAATATATGTAACTCAAATCATTATGCTGTATAACTTATAGTGTGGTATTTCTTTTTTTACAAGATTTTTATTTATTTATTTTTAGACCTAGAAGAAGGGAAGGAGAAAGAGAGGGACAGAAACATCAATGTGTGGTTGCCTCTCACATGCCCCTTACTGGGGATCTGGGCCCCAACCTAAGCATGTGCCCTGATTGGGAATCAAACCAGCAACCCTTTGGTGCAGGCCGGTGCTCATTCCACAGAGCTACATCAGCCAGGGCTACAGTGTACTATTTCAATTATATGTCAATAAAACTGGACAAGAAATGGAGTAGTTGGAGGGTATACATAGCAGACTACCATGATCTTATCTGGACAAGTGGTGGAACCATTCAGAAAGGATATTAAAGCTACCAGGGGTTAAGTTGTGTCTGTTGACAAAGGGTTTTAAAGTGTGAAGACACACAATTTGATGTGCATTTTAAAAGGTGGGTGTTTTCAAACCTGGTTGCACATTAGAATCTTCAGGGGATCTTTTAAAGAAATACTGGAGCCTCATCCCCACAGAATCAAATTCAGTTCATCTGAGGGAGGACCTGGGCATCCGTATTTTTAAAAGGTCCCTAGGTGATTCAAATATGTAGCTGAAGGCTGAGAACCACAGCTTCTCAGCTTCTAGTGTCTCATTTATGAAATAAAAAATATACTTTTAGTAAACATTGGCCACATAAACAGCAAAACATAATCAACAAATTCAGAAGATTTTGCCTAAGATACGATTTTAAATAAGGTCTCATACAAAGTTATTGCTAAATCAAGTGAAATGAAAACAACACTTTTGCTTGGGATTACGTACTGAAGGTAGTAAGGGATGTGTGCAGCACCCCAAGGGATCAGCACTAGACATTGAGGCAGTGTGGAAAAGCCACGACATTTAAAGGGGTAAAAAGAAAATCAACCATATCTTAAAAACCCCTTTTTCTTAAAATTCCGTGATTCTCTATCAATGCATCTTGGGTGACAATAGTTAAAAATCAATTACATCTTTACACCATTCTGTAGATTCCTGACTAAACTCCGCCACAGCAATCGCAGACCACTCTTTGCTGAGTTACAGAATGGAAGTAGCAGCAGTAGTAAAAGTTATTTCTGCTCTTGGGTAGAATGACGGATGCTCCACAGTTTCCTCGGATGTGAAGCCACTAGGGACCTGGCTGCAAGCATGTATTTTTATAGACACCTCAGCTAATGTAAAAGTCCTAATGCAAACTTTAGTGCTTGGGAACATTAAATAGGTTTGGGATGCTTCCCCAGAGGGTTTTAGTTCCATTAATACAAGACTTGGTGGCTGAGGACGGATATAATCCTGATCCCACGTTAGAGATACAGAAAGAGAAACGCCTTACTGTCTTCAAGTTAGCACTCACATTTCAAAAGATAAGAAGAACCTTTCAGCATTCAGAGGACGAAGGAATTGGAATAGAACCTATTTCAGCATCTTACACACACCCCCTTCCCCTAAGAGCTCAAGTGGCAGAATATAACTAAATTATTTCAGCTGTCTGAAGAGAGGAAGACAATCTGCGGACCTCATTCAGTCATGACTCAAAATTCTGTTACGGAACTACCGGCCCTTGGCCCTTGCCAGTTCTGATCTTGGCTCTCAAATGGCTAAGAGGTGCAGCTACATGTGAAATGTCTGTTGCCCACTCAGTGGGGCCACCATGCACACAGATGTTCCTGTATGGGGCTTCTACCTCAAGGCACAGGGCTAATGTCCAAATATAAGCAACACCAGCAAATCTATTAAGCTTCCTCCTAATCTTCCTGCAGAAGGCCTTTCCCCACCACCATGGTCCCTCAAATCATGTAAGATAGGCTCAAAAGGAACAAACAAAACTGTATCTTCTTGGAGAGTTCAGAGAAGAGGTGGAGGGGTCTCCATGGACGTTCAAGACTTCCTGGAGGCACGACCCACAAGCCATTTCCCCCTCATCATCAGCCCCCAGCCTCACCCATTCCAGAATACCACCAACTTTGCCAAGTATACTTCTGCAACAGTTCCTCCACCATCCCTTTCCTCTTCATCCCACTTTTACCATTCGGGTTTGCAACCTCACCATTAATTTTTTTTTTTTTTTTACCCAAAACAGTCCAATCATTCTGGCTGATCTTCCTGTTTTCAGTACATTTTCTCCTCAATCTATCCTCCACTCCAGTGGTCAACAAACTATGACCAAGGGCCAAATGCTGTCTACTGTCTGTTTCTGTATGTCATGTTTAATCAGAATAGAGCCACACTCATTCATTTATGTACCATCTATGGCTGCTTTCATGCTACATTGGTGAAAGAAAGTGTATGGACCACAAAATCTAAATTACTTAGAATATGGCCCTTTAAAGAAAACGTTCACCAATTAAACTGCTGTTACGAGGATTTTAATCAAAGGTATATTTCTAATGACACTGTTTCCATGCTTAAAAGACTTTTGTGACTACATTTGGTGGTGAGGGATCAAACTGCAGTTGCCAAATGTAGTATTTCTGACTACATTAAATAAACTCCTGATTTTGAAGGTGTCTTGCATATTAATGCTAACTTTGTCATTCTGTGCCTAGGAGGTGGGGCCCCAAAAAACCCAGAATTATCTTCAAGTGGGTGGGCCCCTTGTAGCACATGCTTCTCCTGTTAGTTCAGTATTCTAGGAACCATCTGCATCAGTGTACCAACTGGTGTTGTTGTGAGAGGCTGCATTCAGCTTCAGTGAATTTTTTTTGAAGACTAAATGTGTTTGCCTCATGATGGGTAATTTACCAGAACACCTGCCCACAATGCACTGAGTTCAGCAGTTTTTGACTAAAAACAGTATGACCCCCATTCCCCACCCTCCTTTTTCACCTGATCTCACCTCCGGTGACTTTTATTTCTCCAGATGAAAAAAAGTCCTTAAAGGGAGTTTTATGCATGTGACAGGTGAAACAAAAAAAACGGCAGAAGCACTAAAAAGCATCAAAATTGACAAGTTCAAAAGCTGTTTTAAGCAGTGGAGAAAAAGTCTTGATAACTGTGTTGTATCAAAGGGAGAGCACTTTGAAGGTGACTGAAGTATTAACATGTAAGAATACACAATATTTTATAAATAAATTCCATTTTTTAGGTGCCTCCACATATGCTCCGTGTTTTGCATAGCATGACCTTCATTCTACTTATCCTCTCAGGTTCAGTTTCAATGTCATCTTTAGCATGTAGTCTTCCTCACAACCCCCCCATGGTTAGATCCTCCCCCTACACATCTTTATTTCGAAGGACTTGATTTTTTTATTTTGTATTAATGAGTATTTCATTCATTCATCTATCTATGGATATGGCTACCTTGATAAACCATTTGGAATGGGCTTAAACATACCAGGATTAAACCTACAAATTAACATAATGAAGATTTTATAACCTTATTCACATTCAGGTTACTGTTATTTCAAAATAGTCTGAGAATTTCTCCTAGATGTCTGCCTTAAGAATCACTATATATTCATACAAGAAAAGCAGTCTTAACAGTATGCAGTTACATCATATTTTAAATTAAGTAAAAATTAACTTTCCAGTTTCATCACCAAGCTTATGCTAAAGGAGTTTTAATCCTTTCTGAAAATTAAATTTGCCCTTAAAGGAAAAAATTTACCTATAATGGTAGATGTTAAATAATTTATAGTAGCCTTTTAATGTAATTTGAAAAAGAGGAATTCAAAAACATTTTAAACATTGACAACCATATTGAAGTAAATACTTTTACTAGGCTATTAACTTTTACAGGAATGCTACATGGCCTATAATGTATTTTTGTTTAATTAGTTAAATGACATTAAGTAAAGGATGGAATACTCAATAAATGGTAAGCCACATTTTTTCAAAAATTGGATTCAGGTGGACAACAAATCTAAGTATAAAAAAAACAAAATAAAATGTTTAGGAGAAAAGGATCTTTATAAATTTAGAATAGAGAGGGCCTCTAAAAGGCAAATTAGAAGGAACCAAGCAAAGCAAAAGATGATAAATTCAATTACATTAAAATGAAAAACTTGTTCATACAGATACCATAAACAAAGTAAAGCCTTAGATTTGGAGAAGATATTTGTGAAGCATATAAGTGACAAAACTGAACATCCACATTGTCTAAGAATGACTATAAGTCAACAGGATAAAAGCAATCTCCTAAACAAGAAAAAGAGATATGAACAGGCAATATAAAACAAGATAGTACTTGAAGGTCCAATTAACATACCTAAAAATTCACCTCATCAGAAATCAAGTAAATACAAATTAAAGCCATTTCACACCAATCAGACTGGCACACATTAAAAACTGACAACACAAAGTGTTGACAGAGATGTTGACCTATGAGAGAAATCTTAACCCTGATGGTGGGAGTGTAAATTAGCACAACTTTGGAGAGCAAATTGGCAACACCTAGTAAAGCTGGTGAAGCACTCCTACATTTATTTTTAGCTACAAAGAGATTTTGTAAGGATATTTGTGGCAGCACTGTTTGTAAGAGAAGAGAGAAAACCCCCAAATGTCCACCAACTTGAGAAAGTAAAATCAAACTGGGATTGTTTATAAAATGGCAAAAATAGGTGAATTAGGACACATAGCAACATGGATAAGTCTCAAAAGCATAGTGCTGAGCAATATTAAAGAAAGGAAGAGGGAAGCAGAAAATGTATACAGTGAAATATCAGTTTATATAAAATTTTCAAACCTGCAAAAATGATCTATGTTGTTCAGAAATAACACACACATGAACAAAAGTATAAAGATGTATATGGGAATGATAAATACCAAAACCAGGAGAGTGGTTACTTCTGCAGGGGAGAGATAGATAATAATTAGAAATTTTAATTGTATGTAATCATTTACTTTTTAGGCTAAGGTGGGTTTACTTATGCTTATATACTCTTCTCTATGCTTTTCTTAATATCTGGAATTTTCACAATCACTTTGAAGATGATTCTTTTTTAAGGAAGTTGCCATAACATGTACCTCCATAATAATAAATCCAACAACCATACATATTCTAGCCTCTGACAACAAACTGGTCTAATTTTAATCTCCTCAGACAGTGTTATCAGTGCTAGAATTAGAATTTACCTTAAACTGTGGCCAGTCTACCCTTCTCCTATTTACAAGTAAGCAAATGGCAGGTAGAACTCAATCACTCAGTGATGCCAGACTGCGCAGTGATAGGGTTAGGGCAGCTGGGTCTCTGCCCTCACTACTACAATCCCAGACACAGGGTGGAATTAAATAAGGTCATTCCCAAGCACAATGTCCCACATTCTAGCATTATTAATTTTATCAGTCTTACTTAATCTTAAATCACAAACAAGATTCTTGAAACTTTTGTTAAGGACAGAATTCTCTGGATACATTTTGGATTTGACATGGCTCTATATTATGAGTCCTTATAATTATTAATCAAATAAAAATAGTAAGGTGCAGGACAGTGTGCATAATATAGAACTACTTTGTAAAAAATGATGGGAAGCAAGAAAATTGTGTGTGCAGCTTGCTTGCATGCGCAGAAAAATGCCTGTAAAGTACAAATTAGAACAGTAGCTGGCTGTTGGCAGGAATGGGTGTTGGGCAGAGCAAATGACAGGATTAGAATTGTACCTTTTCACTATGTACCTGTTTATAGGTCCTTCATTATGAAAGACATTATTTTTCTCACTTTCTTCTCTCAGTGAACTCCAGTTCTAGCTTCTTATCATGACCACCTGATCTTTCTCATGGACTGATCAGAAAACAGTGGCTAAGGGTCAGGGCCTGAAAGGCAGAGTCCACCTTGGCATTGCTATGGGCCCCAGTTTCACAGACTAAGCTTCTTATGTGCTCAGATTTTGGTTTTTGCTCCCAAGTTGCAATGCCTTATGCTCATTGCTTTCTGTCTATACGCCTTAATTTCTGACAGGTACCATGATGCTTCACCTTACTTGGGCTATAAGGTGCTCAGGTTTCTTCTGGTGCCTGGAATATGCCTGCCAATCCACTTGGCAACCTTGTCACACCTTGACCCCCAGCTCCTGGGTGCTTACTGGCTCTCATTATCCCCTTAGATTTGGCTGACCTTAACTCTGTGTGGCTGATTCTCACTAGGATATCCACCTCAAGCTCCTTTCCTCTCTCTTATCACCTGTCTCATCTACTGGTTCCTAAAATGTAGAGTTCTCACTGACATACAGGTGTGGGCAAAAGTAAGTTTATCTCTGTGAGTTCATTCTTGTATTATTATTAATTATTGTATTACTTTCCATAGGACCAAAAGTAAACCTACTTTTGCTATGTTCATTTCCATCTATCAGGTGGCAGCCACTTCTTCTTCAACTTAGAATGCAGTTTCCTCTTACACAGTTTGTTTTTAAAAAGCAGGGTTCTAGAAGAGAGCTTCAAGAGAGAACCCTGGACTGAGAACCTAAGGCTCTAGGCTGAGTAAAGAACAACTTCTCTGGTCCTTAATTTCCTCAACTCTAAAATGAGAGGTTTAGTAGACATTATCTGTGCAGTTCAATATAGAGCTAAAACTCTTGACTCTCTTTTTTAATTCTCTTTTGCCTCCTTCCATCCCTAGTCCTTCTCTCACCTAAACAGTTCAAACATACTCAATAGAACAGATGTTTAGGCACATGTTCCCATGAGTTAATCTCACTGAGATACATCAGAGAAGACTAAAATGCTTGGAAATGTAAAGGAACAAATGGGAATTGCTGCCTGCCAACTTTCCTCATGGGAAAAAAAAACATCTTCTTCTAGAGAAAAACCTCTTGAGGAATTATGGTTAAAAAATAAAAGGTGCCATTTTCTCCTAAGGACACTGTCTTACATACTTTTCCTTAGGAATATGATGTAATAAAGAAGTTAGTCTTTTAAAAGCACAGTCTCTTATTTTAACTTTAACATATATTATCCATTCATTTAGTTACCCACTAAGATATTTTCTGAGCACATAATCATGTAGGCAATTTGTTCTTCTTAACTAACTTATATTGTTAATCATCACTGTCATCTTGTGGCTGAAGCTAGAAACCTGGGAGTCAACCTGGAATCCTCCCTTTCCTTGACCACATATCCAGCCAACCACCAAATCCTGAGGACTGAGGACTGACACTTGAGAACAGGCCATGAACCAGGTACTTTGCAGCTCTTCTATCCACTCAGGAATATCTTAATAGCCCAAACTCCTAAACTCCCTAATACTTATGGTGGCTACTCTGCTCTGTGACCATTCTCCAATTTCCTCTCTACAGAGCAGCCAGAGCGTTATTTTTAAACGCACAAACTGGCTGTGCCGCTCCCCAGGGAACACTTTTCAATGTGGTATCAACGGCTTTGAATTAGATCTATACTTGTGGCCTAGCCTTCAAAGCATACAGGATTTGGTTTCCTGTCTATGTTTGTATCATTAACTAGCTATGAGAGCTCAAGTCAGTTATAGGTCCTCTCTTTCACAGCATAAATTTTATGCTATGAAATACAGCTAAGAAGTGAACTTGCCTACGAAGCACTTATGAAAGTTCTTGGTACAGAGCAAGCACTCAATGAGTGTTAATTATCTGAATATTTTATAGTCAATAAAGACTCACAGAGCACCCATTCTGTATTCTCCATTAGGCAGTTCAAAAAACTAGCGAACCCTTTCTAATTTTATTAACACTTCTCCCAACATGCACCCTGTCTCATTTCTGTATCAACAAGAGATTACTACATTTAACTGAACTGTATAAAGTCTTACATTGGGTTAAAATATCGACGACACACCAAAAGTGGCTCAGGGCACTCTCACAGTTAATGGGAAAAGCCCTCAAGAGCTTCAGTTGAATGCAAGCATCTGAGAGAAAAGAGGACAGTGGTTTGTACACACCTTCTCCACTCCAAAGCACGCACACACGCACGGAAATCTTAGACCGTGATATTGTTTATACCTACAAGAGAAGTCGCATATTGCACTGGTCAGATTTTCTGTTTTATTATAGGCACCATATTTTAATAGTAATGCCATTACCATGTAAATTAAAAACCAATTTAGGACAAGGAGGAAGGAAAGGAGCTGCAAACAATGAAGTGTATGAGATAGTTAAGGGAACTGAGATAGCTAAGGGGTAATCAGCCGGAGGAAGAAAAGACCTGGAAGAGAGGATAGACAAGACATTTCAAATATCTGAAAAGCCTTTTTATGGAAAACACATTGTATATGTTCTAATGAGCCGAGCTGGACCCAAAGTATAGAAGCCAGAAGGAAGAAGACTTCAATTTCATTATTAGAGCTGTTCAAATATAGGAGAAGAAATAGTTGGAAGAATAACAAATGGTACTTCATAGGAAAAGTTTTAAGTACAGGCTGAGTGATCATCCTCTAAAAACCATGTGGAAAGAATTTCCTTTCTGTATAAGCGTGGGGACTAGATAATAATAGCTAACATTTACTAAGCCCTTAATGATGTGCCGAGAGCTTTACAAAATTATTCATTTAATCCTCACAGCAACTTTATGAGGTAGATACTACCATTTTGCCAATGAGGAAATGGATATAGGTTAAGTGATTTGCATGTGGTGCCGGAGGGAACAGCTGGAAACAGGAGTCCGAGCCAGGCCGCTGGACTCCAGAACTCGGACTGCTGGCTTCCATGCTCCACAGCTTCTAAACTAGCCAATTTAGGAATGTTTTTCACCTATAGTTTTCCTGTTTTCCATCTCTCACAACTTTTTGGCATCACTTGTCAACTGGCATCCATATGCCTGTAATTTCCTGTTACTCAGATTTGTTAGAAGAGGATGTTTTTTTGGGAATAGATGAACGTGTAACATTTCCTGAAGATACACAGGAATTCACATGTAAGGAGAGAGTTGTAGCAGAAGGGGAACATTAGTCTACACAAACCCTCCAAGAAAAAGAAGTCTCTGTAACCAAAAAGGAGATGCCTCTGATCATTCAGAAAGAGAATTTCTGAGGTGGTCTTAGATATGCAATCACTGAAAATATGCAACACTTAACAAAGAGGTCCGAGAAAAAAATCAAAAGGTATAGTTGCCTTTAAAATATTTTTCTTGCCATTAGATTAAAAATAATAATTGTAGGAAGTTATTAAAATGTTAACATTCTGCAAATAGAATATAGAATAATCACTATACAATATTTCCCATAAGGAGAGAGTTTACAAAATAAAATGTCCTGAAGTAATTTGAGACCCAGATAAAAATGGAGTGGATAAGTGAGATAATGGAAAAGAGCAGAAGGCACAGATATTCTCTTCTGGTAAAAACTTTGGGGTGTATTACTGTGCTCAGATGTCTTATATGGTCTCATCTGGCACAATTATGAAGTGATAGTAAAAAATACAATTTGCTCATTTGGAACATGTTTTAGAACTGGGTGAGAAATAATTTCCCTAAATTGAATATTTTGGAACCAGTTACAACCCCAAATCTGCTATTAACCTCAAAATAGGTAATTGTAAGCTTGTGTCTAAATCCATTTGTCATAATAGAGCAAATTAAGAATCACATGATAGACGTGATTAATGTGTGACAGTTATCACCAGCACCATGAGCCCACACTAATAACAACATCAAAGGGAGATTCCAAATGCGATTCAGCCATGAAAGCAAAACTAATTTTCAAATTATAATAGCAGCATTCAAGAAAGCTAATGTTTTCTTTGTGTGATAGTCACGGCTGGGCATCTGGAGGATGGCTGGCCACTAATGTCCTAATCAATGGCAGGCATGCACTGGCAAGGCTGTCATCGTGTGGCAAGCGGAGCACAGTTGCTGCTGCCATTGTCAGGATGGGCCAGCCAGGCAGCGGGTCACAGGCTGCTGGAACAAACGAACTCTCATTACTGGCTCGGGCCCAGCGCTCCATGTGCCTGAGAGTTCTACTGCATACCACGTTTTCATTGCATATAGGTAGTGTGCCTCCTTTATTCTCTCTATTTGTCTTTTGGGAGAATACCAGAAGACTTTGAAAATATTTGGTAGTATCACAGCAAGAGCTTGCTTCAGGCAACAGTCACCTTGGAGTTAAGACAAAAAATTGCCTGCAGATTATGTGAGAACAGGGGCTTTCATCGATCACTTGGTACCTGAGGCGAACAGCCACTGTGGCAGGCAGTGGCAGGCTTGGTACTGCCAGGCAAACCACAAAAGAAAAGGCAATGTCTCTATCCTGCTAGACTGAGTGGCATGAGGTCAGGGGAATGGTCTTCTTCATCTTCACACCTCAGCCTGAAGCACGGTGCCTGGAGTGGACAGTGAGGAAGTAAGGGACATTCAGTGTATAAAAGTGTTAAAAGCAAAGGGACTCGGAATTCGGGCTCTGCCCCCAACTAGCCTATGTGACCCCAAGCAACTTATTCCAACTCTTCGAGTCTCAATTTCTCTCTGCAAAAATGAAAATAGTTGTAAGAATTAAAATAAATAATATATTAAAGTATTTAGTGTATAGTTGTGCTAAAAAATGGCAGTTAGTTGTATCAAATACATTTTAATGATGAAAGCTGCCTAGGAAGTATGAGGTAAGGGAAGACAAAGAAAAAGTCCAAGACAGTCATTTTTCCTGGATCAAAGATGGTAACAAAAGTTCTCTGCATTGCACCTGTAAGATGAATACATATAACCTTTACTTGTCCAAAGTAATTATTTTGAATCTAATTGGCTTTTGAGCATTTTTCTCACAATGGTTCAAATATATACAAAAACAAATTCTCATGAGAGTAAATACCGGTTTGAATAAATAATTCTTGCCTCATTTTAGCTCAACAAATTTCCCAAAACTTGACTATTAACACTTGCAGAACTTCAAGGATAGGAATACACCTACATTATCAATGGAAAAGAATAGAGAACTCAGAAATAAACCTGTCTCTATGCTCAATTAATATTTGACAATAGGGGCAGAAGTATAAAATGGAGTAAAAAGAGCCTCTTTAACACATGGTGTTGAGAGATCAGGACAGCTACATGCAAAAAAAATGAAACTCGAGCACCAACTTACCCCATACACAAAAATAACTCAACATGGATAAAAGACTTAAATATAAGTTGCGATACCATAAAAGTTCTAGAAAAAAACATAGACAGGAAAATCTCAGATATTCCATGCAGCAATATTTTCACCAATATGTCCTCTTGAGCGAGGGACATAAAGGAGAGAATAAACAAATGGGACTTCATCAAAATAAAAAGCTTCTGCACAGCTAAAGAAAACATCAGTAAAATAAAAAGGGAACCAACCGTATGGGAAAATATATTTTCCAATGATACCTTGGACAAGGGTTTGATCTCTAAAATATATAAAGAACTCACAGGACACCACTCCAGGCAGACAAACAATCCAATTAAAAAATGGGCAAAGGACCTGAACAGACACTTCTCCAAGGAGGACATACAGAGGGCCTAGAGACATATGAAAGGATGCTCAGCATCACTAGCCATCAGAGAGATGCAAATTAAAACCACAATGAGATACCACCTCACACCAGTCAGAATGGCCATTATCACCAAATCAACAATGCTGGAGAGGTTGTGGAGAAAAGGGAACCCTAGGACACTGTTGGTGGGAATGCAGACTGGAGCAGCCACTGTGGAAAACAGTATGGAATTTCCTCAAAAAACTAAAAATAGAACTGCCTTTTGACCCAGCAATTCCACTGCTGGGATCATACCCTAAGAATCCTGAAACACCAATTCAAAAGAACATGTTCACCCCAATGTTCATAGCAGCACAATTTATAATAGCCAAGCGCTGGAAGCTACCTAAGCGCCTATCAGTAAATGAATGGGTCAGAAAACTGTGGTGCATTTACACAACAGAATACTACGCAGCAGAAAGAAAGAAGGAACTCCTACCCTTTGTAACAGCATAGATGGAACTGGAGAGCATTATGCTAAGTGAGACACCTGGTGGTGTCTTTCACCAGGTGGTGAAAGACAAATACCATAAGATCTCACCTATAAGTGGAACCTAAACAACAAAACAAAGAAGCAAGCAAAATACAACCAGAGACTTGAAATAAAGAACAAACTGATAGTGATCAGAGGGGAGCGGGGAGGAGGATAACAGGGGAGAGAAGGGAAAGGGTCATCAAGGAACATGTATAAAGGACCCATGGACAAAACCAAAGTGGGGAAGGACTGAGGGTGGGAGGTAGGGATAGGTAGGGAGGGGGGAAGTAGTGGTAGGAAAATGGAGACAACTATACTTGAACAACAATAAAAAATTAAAAAACAAAAACAAACCAAACTTCCTTTATACTTGTAATCACTGGTATATGTATGAACATATCTGCCAATTTAAGAGAAGAATCATAAAATAATTGACTCCTGTTTTTCAAAATATTTACATTTATTCTTTGCATTCTTTATAATGACCTTTCTATAATTTCACCTTTTGATAGGATAAAAATTTGACTTTTTTTTTGCTAATAGTCTTAAAATTGAAGTGGATACTTCAGGTGCTGGAAATTTTCCACATCTGCTTCCAACATTAATGAAACTGTTTTAGTATCATCTCTAGGTATAAATTTTACTAGACATTTGTAGATTCGTCACGGACTTCGTTAGAAATGATGAGTAGTTTTCATTTAATCATTACTTATTTAAGGGTTAAATTTGACTAAGTACTGGTAGGCTTTTGAGGACATCTTCGAATCACAGTTTTCTCATGTGTGTGAAATTTGGGTTCACAGTGTTTGTATCATTTTAATATACCACCAAATAGCTTAATCAAATGATGTTTCCAGTGGTTCTCTTTAAAATATTGGTACGTTTCCAAAACACAGACCTAGAATAAGTAATCAGAGATTAAAGCAAGATTATTTTAAATGACATAAATAATATTAATATATCCACATTTTCTGACTAAACCACACTGTGTAGTGTAATTCAGCCTAAATAAGTCTAGCTTTTCTTAGAAAGTCAATAAGTTAATTTGACTTTCCTGATGCATAATATAAAATTATTCAATGCCTATAACAAGGAAACCCATATGTATATCTTGTGATTTGTGATTACGACTTTCTAAGAAACATAACTCCAGTGCCACAGCATGCTGTCTGTCTCCTCAGAAACGAAGACTGACTGGAAAGCCAGGAGACGTGAACTGTCCGCTTTCCGTTATTCTCCTTACTCCACTTAACTGTGGTCTCACACACTGGTTATCTCTCCCCTAAAACCTGCCCCATGACAACACAGCCCCTTCTGCTGTCTTCGCATTCACATTAATCCTCCAGATTGAGCCCTCCTCCTCTACTCTCACTCTTACTGCTCCTCTTTTCTCAGAAGTCAGACATACTTCCGTGGATTCAACTATTACTCATGTGTGGGAAACTTTGAAATGTTTCTTTACAGAATGTTAAAAATGCAAGAAATATCAGGACTCTCTTATTTTACATGTGAGAAAATGGAAGGTGGAAGCCAGGAGTCACTTGACTGCAGTTGCCCACCTAGGTGGCCCAAGGAAGGCACGAGAACACAGGCTGCTGCAGCCCCAGCTGTCTGCTCTCTCACACACAACACTGTGCCTGGTGCTGGCCTTCTTGCTGGACGTTGCACTCCAACTGTCCCAAACCAGGTCTCCAGCCTCTCTCTGCAGCCACTCCCATAATGTCTTTTTTTCACTAAAGACATCTCATTCTATAGGTTACCCTAGCATGAAATCTTAAAATCACCTTGACTCCTTTCCTTTATCTTCTAAATGTAATCGATAGAAGGCCTTTGGTATAGAGATTATATAGAAATATGGTCATCTTTCAAGGACAAAAGCAAACACTAGCTCTTCAATCAAGCTTTCACACAAAATTGTCAATTCATACTGATATGTCTTTCCTCTAAAATCATAGAGCATTGACTGAGTCTACCAATTAGTTTGATACTTAACCATATATCTTATAGTGTCACTAATTACCTAACTTTAAATTGCTTTGTATTTCTCATAAGACCTAGAAAAGTTTATGTATACAATAGGTACTCAATACAGTCTCATTGTGTTGAAACATATTCATTGTAACTTCCTGTTGGCTGATGAGTTTCTAAAATATGAATAAGACATTTGCAAATATTTTCTGATAGTTTTGAATATTAAAGAAAAAACAGCAACAGCGTTAAGAAGTCAGTTCCTAAGAAAGATCGGTTCAGAGAGTAGGCTGCCTGTGCCCTGAACAGCAGGCAGCGGGACAATGCCGAGCGCACTGTGATAGAATGCTAGGATCCTCAAAAGGAAACATCCCATTTCAATTTCCCACATCTAACTTGGAGAATCATTAGTAGTCAGAGACTTCTGATTTTAATTGTTCAGGCTGGTACACAGGGAGGATGATGATCTCAAAAGTAAATTCTCTTCCCCCTCCTAATTAGTCAAAGCAAGTTGACACACCATGGCATATTCATGAGTCTACAAGAGAGGAAACAGAATTTAAAAGGAGAGATGAATGAAAAGATAGCAGATGGAGAGAAAATGGCTTTGATCACAGATGACAAGAAATGAAGGAAAACTGAGATAAACTAATATTAGAAAGTTAAAATGGTTAGGACAAAATTAATAGATATGAAAAGCAGCAAAGTAATAGAAGAAAGTTAATTTTAACAAAACTATCTCATTTTTATTATTATCTATAAAATTAGGCTTAAGGAACTATAGATAGTATAACTAGTGCTCAGATAACAAAATGTGACTTTAAAGCTAGAGATTTACTCCAAAAGCCACAGAGAAATCCAGTCTCATTAATTTCTTGACATACCTGAGATACGGTAAGTAATGAACATGTAATACATTTTGAAAATTGACTCTCCAAATTTTATTCAACTTCAAGGAAATAAAATTATTCTTTTAAATTATAAAACAATTTCTTAGAAGTGCTAAAAACTAGTGACCTTTAAGGAATTTCATTTTTTATTATATTTGATAATTGTTTCCAACAAAGAGTAGAATATATGAACAAAATTAATGCATTAAGCAGGACAAAGTGCTGGTTCAAAAGAACCACAAATTCAATACATATCACAAACTCATTCTTCCTCTCACCTTAATAGATCTTACTCTTAAGAAAAAAATTAGGGTAGTATCAGTACCATAAGTTTGTGATTTAAAAAAAAACTAGGATTCAAAGTTGTTTCACTTTTGAAAACTAATATCTAAGAGGATCATGAAGATGCTTTACTTTACCACCAACTGATTCTGAAACTCTAATGTTGATTTTGCAATCAGAGTAGAGGCAGTGCCCTGTGACAAGACTCTTCAAGGAGATGAATGAGATCATCCTATTGATAAGGTCGCCATCGATCTGAAGCAGACCTTTCGTAAATTAGCAAAGTGTGGCAGCACTTCAGTAAGTGTCATCAACAGCCTTTCTCTATGAAAAATGCACTGGCTTATGGAAAACTAATTTTTAAATTAAAAATTTGTCTCATAAAAATAGTGTTGCTGTACCTATTTTTTCCAAATCCATTATTTCAGAGACACAGATTCTCAAGGTAGCCTACCCTTATATCTGGTTTTAGAATAGCCCACCTCCCAAAGAGCTTTTGAAATAAGCTGTGTCCACTCATTAAAATCAATGTCTATGGCTAAAAGTGTAAAAAACAAAAAGGTTTCTCAAAATACTTGATATCAAATCTTAAAATTCTGATTTTATTAAAATGAAAACATTTTAGCAACACTTGAAATGACTTAACTTCACAACCAATAAACTCTTGAATTAATATAAAGAAAGCAAGACCAACCCTTCCGCTTTCTTGTGGAAAGAAAGTGGACAGAGAGGAATGCTTAGACTGTCAAGGGCCTGACTTTGAAACCGAACCATCACGTACCAAGAGAAGTCAATTTCTTTTTCCTTCAAGTAAAGATTATTATGCCAACTCTTCTAGATATACATACACATGATGGATAGTTGGATGGATAGATAGGTACAGATAATTTTATTAATACTTTTAGAAATGTGATTTGCAATGTGGATATATACTTCAGAATTACCTGGTGTACTTGTTAACAATTCAGATTCCTGGAATCTCCGCAGGTATGGTAAGGAACCTGCAGTTCTACTTTGATTCCCATGTACTTACTTTGCACCATAAGGTTTCAGAACCAGTGCTGTGGAAGGAAGTTGGCTGGCCACTTCACTTACACAGAGCTTGGTGCTGGTTTCTCTAGCTTTCTTTCCAAGGCAAAAGATGTTGCGGTCCGAGCTCAGGTAGACTGAATGTCTCAACTCTTATCCTTTCCTTCCAAATTTAACTTCGGGCAAGTAACTTCGGGCCCCTGAGATCTGGGCTCCTCAACTTGAAAATAAGAATTTGAGTACCTCATATAGGTGCCTTGGGGATTAAAAGTCATTTGTGTTAAGGGGCTGACACACAGGAGGCTCTTAAAGATAGTATTAGTTCAACTTTCACATCAACAATTAGCTTGTTCTGCAGCTAGTCCTCAGAATGTACCTCAAATCAGCACCAAAAAACTAACTATTCTGGGGTAGTGTGCTACTAACTCCCTAAGACTAGGTGATTTGATGAAACCCGGAGAAGTTTTACTCATGTATCACAAAAGCAGTTTTGTGGGAGCAGGCAGAAGATGGACCGCTTATCGGACAGTTTAGGGGAAAGGCAATAAAGGGACTAAGAAGAAATGGTTCCAAAATAAATGTAAATTTTTGGATTTTCTCTATGCTCCAAATCTAGGCACTGATAGTGTTGGGAAGGTAGCAAGTGAATTTGCATCGATTTCACATTTAAAATTAGGACATAATTTATCATCTTCAAGACTGTGAGGCTGATTCCTTTAATTTTGAGTTTATATAGTTTCACTGCCTTGCTTAAATGTAGTCATTTCTTGATTATTTTTTTCTCTCCTTTGTGCTTTCTCAACCTTCTAGTGTCACTGATTAAGAACCTCTACACCAGAAGCACACAGCTGGGAGGACAAAGGGCGCTGGCTCTGTAAGTAATCCAGGTGAGGATGATGGGGACAGAGACCCAGGAAGACTGGGTGTAAACAACATCTGCCTCCATCGACTGCTCCACGGTATTCAGCCAATTAGTGTGATCAGGAAGTAACATGCTAATAAACAGTTCTAATGCCGGAAAAAAGAGAAAGGAAACAAGATTTTTTCATTAGTTAGAAAAAAAATGGCTTCAGGCCAAATTATAAAAGAAAAATCACTCAGGAAGAAAAGAATCTTTAATTCCTTTTAGAATATACAGGGGTGGGGGAAAGTAGGTTTACAGTTTGAGTATGTGAAACACAGAGCGTATTCTTGTATTATATTTATTAATCATTGTATTATTTTCCATACAAACAACTGTAAACCTACTTTTGCCCAACCCTGTGTATTTAGAAATACACTACTTAAAAAGTACTATACTTAAAACTGGTATTAGTGAAGAAGAAGTTGCATGTCATCTTTCAGAGCTTCAAAGAAATTTTTATTCATTGGTAATATTTGATTCCTCAAACAGGGGACCACCCCATTTCTCCATCTAACTCAGGCACAACCTCAGCTGCTTTTTATGCCCAAACAAACACAGTTATGTACATGTAATGAAAGTAAGCACTTTTGATCGTATTTTGACTACAGAGCACACAGTTCGCAGATACCTAAAATAACTGTAGTAGACACTTCCTACCGATTCAGCTGGATTAAGAATGAAAAAAATTTGGAATAAACCCATTCTCACCGAGCAGTTTTAAGGTGACGTATGTGACTCAATGGAGTGAGAGACACCAACATGCAGACTGTGCCACTGAACAGCAGTTTGTGACCCAGGCACCCCATGCAGCGCGTGAGGCCTGCATCCACATAATGAATTCCTAACTGTTGACGCAACAGAGAAAAGATCCAGGTTGAAACAGGACCAATGGCCATGTGATCCAGGTGGAGAGCATAATTATCTGCCTTACGATTATGAGTCAACTGTGGTACACAGACATGCAGGGGCTTGGGGAAAAAAGTGAATCATGAGTAAAAATAGAAGGAGAAAAGAGAGCCCAGATTCTGTTTTTTGTCAGTTGTACTCAGCACATAAAACTATTCTTTTATTTTTTTTTGTACAGTAAGTTTAAATACCTCCTTTCCCTTTATCAGCCATCAATGGTTCCCATCATTCAGTTTTAAGACTCCTCTTGCCTAATACAAAATCTTTACTTTCAGAACTAAAGATATACTGTACAGAATTCATAGTGATCTGCTCTTTGGCCAGCTCAAAATTTGGTAATTGAAATCTCCTATAGCTTTTCCTGTTCCTTTGTGAAGAGAGAAAAGCCTAAATTATTTAGCTCTCTATAGTTATGCCAGCCACAAGTTAACCTGTCCTTAAAAGCACCAAAACACAAATGGCTTAGCTGTTTAATGTAGAGATATTTCTTAATGCACTCCATCGCCTTACAGCCTCATTTTTATTTATTTTATTTATTTTTAAATCCTCGTCTGAAGATAAGCTTACTGATTTTAGAGAGAGGAAGAAAGAGAGGGGGAGAGAGTGAGAAAAAGAGAGAGACATAGATGTAACAGAGAAAAATTGATTGGCTACCTCCCAGATGCTCCCCAACCTGAGACTGAACTCACAACCTAAGTATGTGCCCTGACCATGGATCCAACCCAAGATTTAGATGTACAGGATAATGTTCCACCCAACTGAGCCACACTGACCAGGGCTTAAAGCCATATTTTTAAAAAAATCATCCACTTCCTCTTTAATTTTATTTCAAATTGATGTTACACAACTAGAGCTCAGCAGAAACAATATGACGAATTAGAAAGAATGTGTAAGAAACCACAGGTCCTTTATTTTAAAATGTGACCTGTGGCATGTTTATATTTTGTACACATTGAAAAATAGATCCTTAAGCACCCCTTCCTCCACCATAAATGAGAAGATATAAGGTTTCCTCCTTGCCCCCCATCCTTCAATAGCCACCCCCTTAGTGACTGCTGCTTATATCCAAGCTGTGATTTGTTCCTCGGCAGCCTAAGCATAGTATAAATCTAATGGAGGCTTTGGGATCACTGAAGTTCTGGCCTCCCTTCTTTGAGAAAAGGTGCAAGAGCTTTAAAATAAACACTTCTATGGGTGCCCCTGGCATGTCCCTAAACAACAGTCTCTTGTCTCTTCCTGGATTATGTGGCTGCCAGCTAATACCATGTGACCCAAAGAGATAACTTTTCCTTATGTTAGGCAGGCCTGTGCTTTCTCAGAGGCATCTAAATTAAAAGGTAACATTCAAAATTACAAGGAAAACAATCCTGACATAATTCTAGAAATAAGAAAATAAAGGAACAAAGGGAAAATTTCATCAAGTGCAAATTTCAGTGGGATTATTGCACATCTCTCAAGATTTTGCATCTTTAGTTTTATGAATGATGGGGAGATTTCACATTTTCTTAAAATAAATTCTGCCATATTAGAGTTTAAAATGTCAAGTATGGACAAGATTCTATGGAAACTAGTGGAGATATGAAAATCAGGTGCTTTAGTATAAAGAAGTGACTTGAATCACGTGGTCTCCATGGTAACAGCCTTGGCGCTGACATCAAAGGGCCTTCTCTTACATGCACAATAAATACCCCGTATATTTCTGACTAGTGTTTGGGCCCTGGAATTGTTCTCTTCATGGCTGACGAGGCCCTCCACGTTCAGGGCTGATCACTACTTTAGTTTCGGATGCTAAAAAGGTGAAACTACAAATCACAGAACTGTGGGTCTAGTAGACTACAAAACTTCTTTTATAAAGAAGAGCATTCAGGAATCGTTTTGAAGAACCTTGTGTATTTTCAACTTACTTTCATTCAGCTACACCAAAAATTAAAGCGCTGTGAGTCATGATCATTATTTAATATGCAGGCCTGCTATATAACCATACATGTACTCACTCACTCATACACAAGCAGGCAGCTCTTCATTGTCCAGACAGGTTTTACTTCTGAATATATTTTACAATCTGCCTCACCTGCCTTTCACATGGTTCTAATCAACCTCACACCCCGGCCCTTTCACTCACTCATGAAATTCATTAGTTTGCTTTGTACATTTCAATGCATACTGTTAAAAACATGTTAATCACCCCATCTTATGTTATATTTTAATAGGAGTAGCTTTATTATACAAACAAAGCTCACATCCCCAATGTACCAAGTTTTGTTGTAATGCTTTGAACATGAGGACTATGTCTGCCACTTGTTCCTGAAAACATCGGTTTCAGGTCCATTCCAACGGGGTCTTGTTTGACACAGAATAAAGCTTAAAGTGATTTGCTAAACTTGTGGCTAGAAATGGTCTCAGAGTTCCCTGGGGGTTTTTTTAGACTTTTTTTTTTTTTTTTTTTTTTTGCCTTTGGAAAATTAACATGGTCTCACAAAGGCAAGAAAAGCTCTGGGAGGCTTATTCAGCACTTTGTAATAAAATCTATACTTACTTCAGGGAATGTTTCAGTAGATCTGTTCTCAGTGACTAAAATTAATCTGTGTACCTTCCTTTTCACATGGCACACAAGTCCCAGAGCCTTATTCTGTTGTGGAAACTGATATTCAGATTAATCAAGAAAAAGAATGATAGAGCAGAAGGCAAATTTGGAGAACTGTGTTTTTTGTTGGTTCTCAATTCCTTTTTATTTTTGCACCTCT
Source organism: Anoura caudifer (assembly GCA_004027475.1). Lineage (NCBI taxonomy): Eukaryota > Metazoa > Chordata > Mammalia > Chiroptera > Phyllostomidae > Anoura > Anoura caudifer. The sequence goes on from PVKU01006337.1 coordinate 44,261, forward strand.
GGATACCTTGCCTTTTGTGTGAGCCAGAGCCCACTCATTTGCCCACAGTTCCAGGACTCCCGTTTCTCTCACTAAGTCCCCTGACACGCACAGTTGCTCAGTCATCTGCTCTCAGGAATAATCCCCACAGGTTCCCGGTAGACTGAAAATACAAATACAGCAATCCATGGCACTTGGGTGTGACAGGTTAACTACAATTGGAAAAATACTATAGTGCTTATTTAGCAACTATTTACTGACTCTGTGCCAGGTACTGTGCTAGGAAATAGGGAGAGAAATATTTGTAAGTCACAACACCAAATCTTAGGCCGTCCCCAATCCAGAAGAAGGGAGCGTATTTTTTCTCAGTAGAGGTGATGCAGACTACCAGAGGGTAGGCACAGGAAGTTATGGGAGTACAAAGGAGAGGTAGGTTGGATGGTCCCAGGGAAGGCTTTTTTTGAGAAGGCAAAGTCTGAGTTGAGCACAAAGCAATAGTAAGAACTAGCATGGCTGCAAAGAAGTGGGGGCCCAGGGATACTTTAGGCAGGATATGTGCGGACACGGAAATTTCAGTTCAGCTGACTTTTGGTTAACAAAGGCAATGGCAGTAGGGAGTGGGTACCAAAAGTGGGGCAAGGACAGGGGAACAGTCATAGATGATTCAAACTCATGGTGAAAACACAATCAGTCAAAACCTGAAACAATGTGGTAAAGTGGAAATAACGTAAAATGTTTTTCCTCATAAACATTTATTTCTTAAAAAACACCTGATTTGAGAATGCTTTCATTTGGATGTGAGAAACCCTATCTCAGTTACTCAGCTTTCTCAGCTAAACTTTTTTATTACAAGTGGTTGGGGTGTGTGTATGTGAGAACAGTTGGGAGGCAATTAAGGATAGGAGATGGGTTTTTGGAGTCTGGAGAAGCAAAGATGAAGATTTTGATCATGCTAACTTTTATTGATTAATTCCTTATGGTAAATGTGACTCATAAGGGAGTGAAGTGCATTTGTAATAAAAAAGGGGAACACAGTAAATGTTCACTAAGACCTATTCAATGTATTTTTGTTGTCTAATTCTTTAAAAATTAATAATTTAAAGTAAAACATATACACAGTTTCTTTTCAGAAAGTTCTGGAAACCAATAATGAGAATACTTGCATAACACTGTGAATGTACTTAATGCCACTGAATTGTACACTTGCAAACAGTTAAAAAGGTAAATTTTGTTAAGCATATTTTACTTTACCAAAAAATTAAAATATGTATAAAAGATATATATATATATATGTTAGGATTTATAGTACAAAACCTTATGTTGAATAAAATACCATTAACAACACTGTTAAATAACCCACGCTTACACTGTGACTACTAACATTCCGCTATATACATAGCTACTGACCGTCTACCCTGTCGAGTATTCTATGCAACATATGAAACAAGCCCTTTAATATTGGCAGATGCTTTATTCCCATGTTATAGATGAGAAATATATATTAATAGGAAAAGAAACATTATTTACATGAAAAATTTAGCAGACCATTACATAAAAGTTATTGCTATTACCTCATATGACAAATGGGATTTTTTTTATCTTGTTTCTTACATTCTTTAATGCATTTTAGAATATGTCCACAGGCCAGTTTCTTTGAGGCTAAATAACAGAGCAAGTGTAAGGTATATTTTCGCTGTTCTTTTTTCTTTTTAATGATTAACTTTCCATTTTATTTAGGGAAACTTGGCTAACAATAAGTAATTATTTTATTCATAATTACAACAGAAGTGGCTATCAATAAATTTACACCACTGATAAATTTCTTTTACCAACTTTAGCAATTTCAAGATCTATATGGGAGGGAGTCCTTGTAGGTATGTCAGAACTTGGCAGAGTATACATTTTTTTAGAGAAGGCAGTTATTTTAAAGAATACATACCACCCACTAAACTAACTCTAAAAAGCTTATCTGAATAATGTCATGTTACAAAACCAATCCCTCCTTTAGGGAAGGTTTTTGTTACAATTACATGTTTATGATGAAAAAAAGAAAACACTTAAAATACTTGGAAGAGGTAATCACAACTATCAAAGAATAGTGTGTTTTGTTATTTTTATTTACAGAATCCTGATCTTTTACTAAACAAAACATAACTTTATAAATTTCAGAACCTTACCAGGATACTTAAAATATGAGCTCGGGAGTCAGAAGCCTACGGCTCTGGCGCTGGCACACTCACCCATCTGTTAAGCGTGGGCTTGCTGTGGGCCACGCACTCCTATTAAGCACTGGTATGGACACAGTCCCTTGCTTTCAGAATGGCCAATGAAGAATTAAACAAACAAAAAACCATATAGATATAAATTACAGTCCTATATAACATACGTATAAGGTGCTAAGACTAAACATGTGGGGAAGTATAATTAGATCACTAATTTTGATGAGCTGAGAGCTAAGACTTTGAAGTCAGAAAAAAACTGGATTTTAATCCTGGCTTCTCTCGTCAGTAGCTGTGTCACTTAACAGCTGTGCAACGGGACCTCGCTAAGCTTCTGTTTTCTTACCTGTGACATGAGGACAGCACTACTTTCACTTAGAGGGTCAGTGTAAGAGAGATCAAGCACGTAAAATGCCTAACAGTACAGACTGAATACGTGGTAGGTTCCATTATTACATAACATCTCCATTTATTATAAAAACAAAACTGGGCATGAAACACATTTATCTCTGGGAGCATGGAAATCAATTGCATTTCTTCTCTACGACACTCTGTTTTCTGTCATCTTTAGCATACTCAAATTTTGGATAAGCTAATCAACATTTTATTATTTGGAAACTCACTCTAGGGTTTATTTAACAGAAAGTAAAGTGTGGAAAGTAGAATCTTTTTGAGTGAATGAGATTAATCATCAGATAATTCAGAATATCTAAAAATTCTGGACACATGCTTAAGTTTGTCTTCCTCTCCTGGTACAAAGACCTAGCACATTTATCACCTAGGCAAATGTCCAAACAAAAAAAGTTTGAGGAATGTGAATAAAGTGGAATCGTTTTTATGTCAGTAGGAGCTTTTTAAGATTAATTACGGTCCCACTCTAACATAGACAGGGGGAATTCACTGCACAGCTGCTGATTTTTCACTTCACTTTTCACATGGACGGCCTGGCATCAAGCAAAGGTTCCCATTTTCTTGATCCAAAAGGATAATTTTGCCCAAAGAGATCACTTTGTCATATGGGCTTACATGTGGTGAGCTGGCAGATTTGTTTGCTGCCTTATATGATCAAACAACAACAATAAAAGTCATGGGGGATGCAGTGTTTGGGCAAAGCACAATTAGAGCCATGAATAATTCTCAGGGATAAAAATTATTACTTAGAGAATAAACACCATGAAATTACTGATTATCTATTCCTTTCAAAAATAATTACCCAAAGTGAAAAATATTTAAATGTAATACAAATACCAAATGTAATAGAAATATCCTAAATGGATCCTAACTTCATGAATGACAATCCTGAGCCAGGAAGCTGCACCAACTCATATTTTAGATGAAGAATCTGAATAAAAATGATAGTTCCCATTAAATGTTGTCCCATTATCATTAGCACACAGTTAAGACTTTATATAGAATGGATATAGCTTTACCACCAAGGCTATTTATAGAAGCTAATAACTGAGACCCCAAAGACCTCAGTTTGCATAAAAAGAAGGCAAAGCTACATTCACTCAGGTATACAAATGGCAACCACATAGACAAAAGCTCTAAGAACTCATAATCTCTTCTTTTCTGATTTCATCAGGGATGGCTGGCTAATTGGAGGAACTCATGAAAGTTCCTTACAATCCAATTAGCACTTCAGTGCAATTAAGTGGTACAGGCTTCCCTATTCTGCAGAGACTGGCTTTGATCTTGCAGTGAAAATGTCCTTCCTTAAAGCTGAGGTTTTGATTTTTTTCTCAGTAATTAGTGCTAATTGTAAACCCAGGCCTGACCTGCTATAAACAGAGTGTTTCACCGCATTTGACACTAGGACCTTAAATCAGTGTTCTCTTTTGTCTATATTGTACTTACTTATTAGAAATCTGGCTATTTTGCTCATTATTTGATGCACAATGGATAAGTACATACTAAAGTCAGCTGAAACAAATGCCTTAATCTTAAGAGCTTGTGTGGGTATTTTCACTGATGTCTTTTAAGCCCAGTTACCATAAAAGTAGTTGATTGAATTTCACTTAAGGAATATACTGTAGTTTTTCCACACAAAGAAGGACTATTCAAAAGCAATTTCTAAAGAGGTTTAGTGACCCTTGTATGTTTGGAAAATAAAAAACAAAAGATGAAAATGGTCTTTTCATAGGAGCAAACACAAAGAACTGCATAAATGAACTGCAGTAGTCTGCTGAAAAATACCTATTATAACAGTGTCTGGTAGTTCAACTCATTGTTTAGATACATAAAAATGAATTAAAATATCAACCCATTAGTGAGTAGGCCAGTGAGATATCTCTATATGGAAATAAGATGCTGCAAAACATAAAATCCTTTAACTTATTGAAGATATAGATACAACACTATAATTAGCAAATATTCTCTAGGTAAACACAAAGCAGCTAGATGTCAGGGAAGACATTTCTCATTCAAATATGTGTTTAGATGTACCCCCTTCCATTACTTAGTCAATGGTTTTTTCATAGAAAAATATGAAAATGGAGCTAGGCCCAGTCCAGGTTGTACCATTAGACATTCCAAGTTAGGACCAATTTGGTGATATTGAAGTAGATACAGTTGTACAGGCATAGTTTATTGGAGGGGGAAATATGTATCTAATTACAAACACACAGAACACATAAAACATGATGACATCAATTAGCACTCCTTAGAAAAAGCTATTTTAGTGATTTTCTTCCCTTAGGGAAAAAAGTTGAGTCTAGAAACAGTATTTTCTATAAAAGAAAATAAGATTGAATAAGACTAAAACAAACAAAAGGCAAAATGGGCTCTTAGAAATCATCCCTTATGCCTTTTAAATCTACTGTAATCCTTAAAAACCCCCCAAAGCTTTACATGCATGTAGTTTGGGAATCTAACAATAATAAAAGGCCTGTTCAAAACCCAGGGGCACTTGTCCCATCCCTTCCCCTCCTCCTCTCCAGAGGAAATGACGTTCAGCTCTTGCAGCCACTGCTTTGACTCTTCCCCTCCATGTTTTCAAATCAGTTGTGACTCTTCAAATGAGAAAGCTCCTGGGGATGAGAACTGACTATATGTAGTCTGGAGGTCTTCAGGAGAAGAGTACTAGACTTCCACCCATGTTTTTAGCAGGGTCCCTCACTCTCTCCAGTCCCTGCAGCTTCCAAGTCCTGAGATTCTCTGATTCGGTTTTCAGAGCACCACTTACGGGGATGTAAGTGGTGTGGTCACCCAAACAGGAACAATGAAATGTGGGGGTGGGAGAGACCTAGGGGTCTAGTTGCAATTGTATACATTTCCAAGCAATCCCTGCTTTCAATACTCTCACTTTTATTACTATCTGGCTTTCAATTTCTGAGACTTTTCTGGGTGGCAAATTGGCTAGCTGTTCTTTGATATTCTCAACTTGCAAGCATTTTTGCTTGACCTCCCTTCTCTCTACTAAACCACTTCTCATTCCTTTAAAAGTTATTTTTATTGTGATAAATAGATATTAAAAATTGCCATTTTGAGTGCACAGTTTGGTGGCAACAATTATACTGACATTGTTGTACATCCATCATCACTATTCATGTCCTAAAGTTTTTCATTACCCCAATTATTTATCATTCTTCTATTTGCTTTTCAGTTTTACAGGTTGTATTTTGAGGCTAAGGTGATCTACTTTAATCACAATTGTGCTTCTTTTTCCTATTTTTGGGGGTGATTTTCAAGAGGAGAGTGTAAAAATGTTTTTATTCTATCATTGTAATACCTAAAGTCCCATCTTCTCATTTTAAAGATGGGACAATTCTTGCCTGGAAAGATTAAGTAACTTGTTCTGGGTACGGATGTGATCTGCCTAGTTACCCATGCAGGGTACTTTCTGTTAACTATACCATTCGTATCATCATCAGGTGCCATGTCCTTGTGAGTTTAGATCATCTCTTTTTGGCACACCATTTTACACTGTGTCTACAAAAGAGATTGAGGATGATGCTTCTGTAGAAATTACTAGAACATAACTGTTGGATAACTGCTGCCTAGTAAGCTAGATCTTCCTGAAGTCTTCCAGTGACAGCAAGGAGAAAACTGAAGGGCAGAATTAAATTTCTGGAATGTCGCAGATGTACAGGCATGGAAGAGGTTGCTGACCAGTGTTAAAACTGAACTTACCACTTCTCCTAGAGGTGGTAGACTTCATTTCAAAACAGTTTAGTACAACATATTTTACCTAGCATATATCTAAAATGAGATGTAAATGATACCTTGAACATCCAATAGTATAATATCAAAAGTGATAAACAAATATTTTCTGCGCTTGGATATAGCTTTTTTATGTTACAGATCTTCACTATCTACATTCCATGTATCACGGTGGTCAGCTATTTGAAAATGAGACAAATTTTATTATTTAATCTCAGGTAGTGTCTGTTTCATTGATGAACTGAAAAGAAAAAGGATCATGTAATTTAAATAACATGTTAAGTTTTAAACTTATAGTTGATTTAAGGAAAGGAGGAGAAAAAAGAGGAGTAATAAGGGTGACAACACCAAAAACAAAACAAAACGGAACAACTGTGCTCTCAGGTAGGTACCCTTGTCTCCCCCATTTATGGATGGAAAATAGTTGAGGCTTAGAGAAGCTAAGTAACTTGCCTAACATCACACAGCTAAGTGATCGCGCTACCATTCGAACCCAGGTCCAGTGCTCTCAACAACTCAGCTATGTGGGCAGAGTTCCTAATAACTCTAAAACTAAGTTTAGGTATTTGAATAAAGTAAATCTAAGAGTAAGTCTAACACAGTACACTCATCATGGTGAGGGTAGGGCGATTTCTTTTCATCTGAAAGGCAATTTAGTCTCCTCTTTAAAGCAGACACATCTGTTACTCTTGATAAACCATTCATAAATGTGGAAAACACTGGATGAGACACACTAAACTGTGCTCATGAAAATGTAGTTGAAAAACTTAATCTTACTTTTAAGCAAATATATACTTACAAAACCCCATCAAACCACAACAAAATTCTTTTAACACGAAAATTATTTTACACACCAGCAATTTGATTAAGAACCTATCAGTAAATTAAAAATGGCCACTGAGCAAGCATTCAGAAGTCAAGTCACAGTAAGTGCACTATGTACTTTCTTCACCGGAAAGCCTTTCCACCCTCCCTTGTAGTCTAGTAACTCTTATTTTAGGTACAGTTCTAACAAGCTAGATTTTTTTTTTCTTGTATTCCAGATCACATCAAAGCAATAAATAGAAAGGGGTGAGATATTGCTTAAGGGGAAGAAAAAGATAAGAACATCAGAACTTCAAGTAATGACTGTGAGGAACTTAAAAATATATATATACTAGAGAAAGAGGGTAGCTGAGGTCAGAGGTTGTGTAGCTACAGCCCACGGGCTGAAGTCAACCTCTCTGCCTGTTCAATGACCAAGTGTTACTGGAAATCAGCTGCACTCATTCACTAGCTATCATCGCAGCTGCTCTGGCAGGCGGGGCCAGGGTTCAGTTGCCGCAGCAGAGACCACATGGCCTACAAGACTTAAAATATTTACTATCAGGCCCTTTACAGAAAAAGTTTGCCAACCTTGTGGTCTAGTTCATTAGAAATGTCTACAAATAGCCTTCCACACCTCACTGGGTCCTGTGGGCTCAGCACATCTGAGTTATCCAGAAATATTGGCTTATGGTTAGTATACTTTATTACATGTACACCGTTTAAAAAAGCATTAAAAGATGTGTAAGGCATTTTAGAAAGGCTTCCAGGAAAAGTAGTTCATTATTTACCTGACACTGCAGGAACATTTCGGTTAACCAGAAAATTGTTCACAGAAAACACCCAAATAAAGGACATGTTTCTAAAGGGAAATCTAATATTTCAAAAAAAAAAAAAAAAGCTCTTCAAAAGTTGAAATCATAAAATTACTCATGGCAAAGCTGGGATACAATATCAAATCATTTCAGATGTGCTTGCTAAATATTTCCGCCCCCTGCCATTAAGATGGAAGTCTGTGTTTTAATTTTCTTCAGGTGATCCACGTCTCCAGGCTGGAGAAGCCTCGCATTCCCTAACTGAGCACACTGGAAGTGCTGGTATCAGACAAGTGAATTGGCGTTTTTTTGAAGAACTATTGCTATAATTTAAACTACTCCTTGATCTTCCCTGAAGCATGCTAGAAAACCTAATTTCCATAAAACTTTCTAACTCAATTTGAACAGGATAATGTGGACAGTGGGGAATAAATGGGTTTGATCAATTATGAATTTATATGATATGTTAGTAAGCTATGCAGGCTAAGTCTTACAATTCCATATTTTGAACACTAATGCCATCTACATAATTTTAAAGTGGTACATTTCAGAAAAACCTCACTAGGCTATATTTGCATATTTGGAAATCTAATTAACCTAAGCATATCTTAAGACTTTCAAGAGAGAGAACATACAATAACATTTCTGTCAGCTGAATGTTTGCTTACAGCTACGTGAGGATTTTATCATCTGGTGTAATTTAACCACTCAGACCCCAGCTTTTTACTGGGGCTATCTAATTGGGGAGACAAAACTGTTTCCTCTGGCTGGGCCTGCGATTCAGGGGTTGAGCATGAACAAGGGGACTCTGGCCACTTCAAGAAAACCCCACGACTGCCCATGATTACTCTGCTACCAATTCAAATCCAAAGCTGTCTCTTCTTTTCTGCCTTAGATAACATCACAAAGAGAAGCCTTTCTTGCAGAAACACGTGAATTAGATGGAAAAAAAATAATCTACCGCATTGCATAGATACCAAAACATCCCCTGTTCTTAACTTTAATTTTCTCCAGTTAGGTTTTCTTCTTCCCCTTGGCCAGAATCTCTGCCCACTGTCAAAAAGAGAGAGACAGTCCGTGGACCTACTGGCTCCCCACTATAAGGCAGCACTTCGACCCATACAGGCAGGCTCTCTCTGAGTGCCTGGTAGCAGAAGGTGATCCATGGCCAAAGCCCCACACTTCCACGATTTTTCCTTTGCAGTTTTTGGCCAGTTACCTTGCCAGAGTGAAAAACACCTTCCGTCTTTGTTACTGCATCTCTCCAAGGATTGCTGCAGATATGGAAGCTCAGACTGCAAAATACCATTTCACCTGTCTTGCCAAGTTCCCTGCGGATGTTCCCCTGTTAGAGAAGCTGAGAGGAAAATGTTGCTCTGGAAGAAATACAAGTTGCTTATGTCAGCATTAGTTAAGAAGAAAACTGGGTATATGAGGAATCCTGATACATCCAATAAAATCTAAATATATTATGCTGGAAATTTCAGGAGTTGAGTAAAAAAAATTCTGAACTTAATTTGCAACCATACACAGTTCTTGTTTTGAAATTGCAAATTTGTTCCAACAGGATTGATATATTAGGGAACAATTTGAGCATAATGCAAATTTCACGTTTGTTTATGCCGCGTTCTTGGCGACATGCACCAAGTAAGCAGAGAATACCGTACCCAGCTGAACTAAACTATGAAGAAATTCACAAAACACATGCAAGCACACATCTCAAACTTCTCCTTGCACTTCCTGGATTATGACTCAGCTATGAGCCACATTCATGCCCATCTGCTGTCGCAACTTCCCACTGAATTCCAGATCATCTACTTCCACCACTTTACTCTCTGACTTCCACAAGTAAACTCCAAATCTTTTTCAAGGTACACTGCCACACTTATTGTAGTATCTCTGTACTATTGTAGTATTAGTATGTACCTTAATTATTTAACATGTTTAAAATTGTGCTACCATTTTTTATTAGGTTCCTACCTTTTAAGAAATTTTGTGTGTCCCTGATGAAGTCTTTGAGTGTTTATCTCTAACCCCATTTCCCTGTAACCTACAATTTTCTATGCAGCAGAATGAATTTAGAAACATGTATGCTACCTTATAACAGAGCTGACTGTAAATCAGATTTCATTGTTTTATTAAAGATCAAAGAAAGGGCAGAGGACAGAATCAATAACATTTTAGTTGATAAAAATGAAACAAACGTTTTGATATATCTTGCTAGGTAGAAACAATCACTTCATATGATTAGTACTCTTGGCATTTTAGAGAACACTGGGCTCCCTTCCTACCACACGCCCAATTCAGCTCAGATGTCAACCCCTCCAGCAAATGCTTCCCCAACTCCAGAAACTACCATAACCTGTTCAGGATGTAGCCACTGTGCCCATATGTCTCAAGGCTGCTTCCTCATACGGTTGGCGCAGGCCACATCATATCACATTGCAATTCTTCTTGCTTATTCACTAAACTCTGAGATCTTTAGTGGCATCTTTGCATATGTATTTTAATTCTGAGTATGTGGCATTGCTTTTAGCACAGGGGAGATGCCCAGCAAATGTTTGTGAAGTAAGAATAAAGGGATATCCAATTATTGTATCACGTAGGCTTGAGCACAGTACTTTGCAGGGCGACAGCAATCAGCAGACACTTGTTGAATAAGTGAAAGAAAACAAAATAAGAAGTGTACTTATTTATAGATAGAAAAATAGTAAGCAAAGTCATCTCCTAAAATTGTCAAATAAAGCCTTCTGGAAATAATGTAAATTTATCTTTACAGATAGGTAAGCAAGGAAGATGATCCTGATATTTTATAACCATGACAGAACTGTTAAATTCCTCAGGAGGTTGTTTGGCTCGGTTCTACCATAAAGCAGGCCAACTCATAGGCTTCCAACCAGGTGGGTATTCATTCCATTTTAAAACCCTCATAGATTAGATGGTCTCTTGGTAGCCTTAGACAATGCTTAATGATATTTTAAATCAAGAAATCCCTTCCAATGTAGAAGCAAACTCTCCCTTGCTACTTTTACTTCATTCTTCCTTCTGTGGGAATGGAGAACTGGTCAGAATTCTTCTTCTAAGCCCCTGTATACTATAAGACAGTTATTAAGTCATCCCTTAGCTTTCTATTTTCCTGGCTAAGCAACCAAACTCCTTTAATCTTTCCCCACATGACCTATTTTACATCCCATTAAGCATTTCTGTTGTTCTTCTACAGACCTTTTCCAATTTTCACACTTCCTTTTAAAATGTGCAACCTCAAAGTCGACAAAACAGTTTAATAAAAGCTTATGCAACGCCAAACATAACAAAGGATTACTTCCTAACTCCCTAAATCCCAGTATCACATGTGTTTTATAGGATGCTTTGCTAAAGCCAACAAACTCTTACCACCTCTCAGTGCCTTTTAGTCCTCATGCACTCTCTGAATGCCTGGTCACTGAAGAGGGTCTGGCACCCACACGCTCTCTGTGAATAGTTGTTTAAAGGTACCCTGAGTGCATGCAACACTTTCTGTGCCTGCTCTCACCAGCTCGTTGAACTAGGGCTTTGGGGTGTGGAGCATGGTCCAGGTGCGCCTCATCTTAATGCTCTGTAGTTCTGGCCACAAATTAGCTCAGGGGGCCTTTTGCAGAGCAAAGCGGGCCTTTGTAATCTGGTTTCCGGGTGGGCACCACTCTGCTGACTCTCCTTGAGCTCACAGTCCTTTCCTTGTTTGATTTGGGCTTTGACAACTTTCCTCCCTCTGCTCACAGCATAGTTTGCTTTTCTCGCTCAGGATATAACCTTGACTTTGTTCCGTATTTTTGAAATGTGATTTATATAATTTATTAAGATCATTTTGAATGCGGGTTCTAGCTTTTCAAGTGTCTGTAACTCCTGTTAGCTTAGTGTAATCTCCAAACTTAATCAGTATGCCTTTTATTTGTCACCCAGGAAAGAATGAAAATGCAGAACAGATTCTAACATGGGCACCAGACTGAAGCCTGAAGATCCCAAAGGCCCCTGTGGCTTAGGATAAGGATTTCAGAGGGTAAAAAATTCACGTGTACCTAATTGTGATGAGATCTACTTAGACAAACTCTTCTTTGTTTTTGACAAAGGGCAGCAGTTTATGAAGTTGAACTAAAGTTAATAGTAAGTTGATAATGACCCGATCCATTGCTTTCCTTTCGTCTGTGTGGATTAATATTTCATCACAGAAGGAAATTATATAACACTGGGTAGATTTCCTATGCACCAAACAGAGAGATAAAATTATTACCAATGTTCTGTGATGGTGATCTTTACTACACTTTATTGTCACTGTGGAACTTAAAAAATGAAGCAATATCAAATTATTTAGCCATTTAAAATGTAAAAAGATGTTTAAGTCAATATAAGAAGCTAAAGGAAGGGACCTTATCAATCCTGGTGACCATGATAATGGTATTGGCATGAGATAAAGTTGCTGAATGACTTAACACAATATCAGTACTTACTGAGCAACTGTATAGAGAGACAAGAACTAGTGAAAAGTAAATTTAAAGTTAAATGACTTCAACTAAAAACAATCCATTACCTTCTAAACTACAAACTAGATACCCTGTTTACACATTTAAACAAAAAAAGGGTAAAACAATTATGTCTTAATAGTTGTAAAGGCTTTCTTCATTGGTAATTTTTAACTCATCTAATTTCCATTCAAAAACATTTAATCCTAGGGCAATTTCTATCAGACAACATTTCTGTCACTGGTGTTACAATCTCCCAAAACTATAAACGACATCTAAAACCAACAAATAATTAACGACAGTGTTGTCCAGTCAGTTAATCAAAAATATTTATTGACTGAAAATTTAATTGCTATACAGTCTTAGATGATTTCCTAATTTCTTTTAGTTCCACTTTCAGTTCTTTAGATTGCTAGGTTATTTTGTGCAACCATTTGTTAGATGTTTACAAAACTGCACAGAAATGGGTCAAGGGAGAATTATAAAAAATTATCTCACTAGACTCAGATTTATGGAATGTTTGATAAAGGGGTACCTGCTCTTAACAGAAAAAGTAACATATATCAAATTAAGAAAAAATCTAAGTTGTGATATTCAGCAAAGAGTTAGTGAGCTAATCTTCGAATTGTATTCTATAAACATAACTCTTCCCCGTTTAGATTTCTGCTGGCATATACACTCTGTCTGCATATAATGCTAATGCATCATTTATTTATATCAAAAGCCTGCCCTAGACAAGCGTCTTAAAAACACAGTAAGATTACACTCTTTGTTCTGGGAGTAAAAGGACTTCAGAAAGGTCTCATTCTTAAAATATGCTATTTTATAAAATCAATTCTCAGATATTCAGCGTTTAGTCATTGAGCTATGGATTGCCTATAAATATGCTCAAATACTTCTTCTCTTCCTTCCTTTCTTCCTGTATTGGCTTTAACTGCTCATTAGCACATCCAAGACAAGACAGGCTGGGCGACGCAATCTATCAATTAATAAGCCTTGCCAAAAACATGGAATTTGACTTCCTCATAGTAAGCTTATTTTTCATTACAGTTCTTGAAATATATTTATTTAATAGGATTAAGTCCAAGGTCAAATAAACAGATCACATAAAGAAATAATATATAATTTCAATTCTAGTATATCATCAGCTCATATAATATATTCTTGCTAAATACTATCTGGTACTCGATTTTTATTTTACATAAGTTTCAAGAATGAAAATGTAGATGAAACCTTTTAAAATTAACACATTTTTAAAATTTATTTTGGTACAATCTATTCCATTACAGAGTACTTGAAAAAAAATGCCAGAGATTTGGATATATTTTTATTATAGTGTTTTCCATTGTAATGGCATTAGGATTAAAGAAATTTGACTTATGAATTGAAATGGGAAGAATGAACCTACTGTTTTCTTCAGTAATGAAAAAAAAATTCTAGTAGTCAAAGAAGGATATGTGGAATCTGTATCAATCTAGATATAGTTTGACAGTTCATTTTTATTACAATGATAATTGGAGTTTTTGAATTAACAGTTTTTGAGAGTCCATTTATAAGGTTCAATAAGGAGTCTTGCCCCTATTAGATTGTTCTGCTTGTCCTACCTTAGTAAAATCTGGTTTTTCAGAAAAGAAACTCAAAGATGGTTGACCAATATAGGTAACAAAGTTTTATGGAGGATATGTTTAATATTCTAACAGGAAGATAATTTTATACGAATACTGGGAACATTGTAAAATGGCTGCATAATATCTAAATGGATATAAATGTTAGTTTACTCCAACCTTTGTTTTCTAATACATTTAACAAATGTGGGCATGACAGCAGGAAATTAAACAAAGTGTTAGGATATTTGTGTTTGTATATTTCAATGCTGGTGATGGTGATTTTTTTCCCTTACAATTTCTACATCTTTCAAATATTTGACTATGAATAGATGTCATTTTATAGACAGATAAAAAGGTGTTAATATTAAAAAGTTTAAAAGCCAAATAGAGTTTTGAGAAGCCTGCAATTCTGCTAACATTTCCCAAGGAATCATAAATCTCCAGATGTTATATGTGATGCATGATGACTTCTGCCAAGGCTGACACATGGCCACTCAGAGGAATCACGACTTCATTTTAAAAATCTATCTTATCTCCACTGGTTCTAATTATAAAGAACATTTTACGTTAAGGAAACAAAAGAATCTAGGATTCTCTTTCTGTAATTTCCCTTCTCATTGCTAGATTTCCCTTAAACCAACAGTGACTGACATTGATTTAAGAAAGTCTGAAGTAAAAGGAAAAAAGATATTTGAATTGTTCATGCTCATATGAAGCTAATACATAATATTGTCAACAAAGAGTTATTAGGTAAACTGTTAATTTTATGCAGTACTAGCACTGGGCAATAATGAAATAAAAAGACCCTATCCTATCCCTCTAGGGCTCCAGGTGTATCAACTCAAAGCCTAGGTGGTGGTGGTGACACTGGTGGCAAGGATCTGAGGGCAGCAGGGGTTGTTGGCCCGCATGTTCCGCAGCTCTGTAATTCGGGCTTTCGCTCTGACTGTTTGGAGATATCTATTCCAGACAACAGTGAAGGAAGAATTATGGGGGGTAGGATGTGTGTACAAAAAGGACACATTTCATTTTCAAAAAATGTTTTAGTGACATTTTTCTGTTTTTGAGACAATTCATGTTATGGTAAGCAATTAGAGAAAAAAGACAGTAAAAAACATCATGGAACAGAGGTCAATATGAACAGTGTTTAAACTGAGGTCTCCAACTACAACATCTAAAGATAAAACACAACTGATTCTAGTCTCACAGTGGAAATTATGAGTATTAGAATACACTGGGAGAACTAGAGATTTTAAATCCACATTCATCTTTTTTCTCTTCCTTCTTTCCAAACTCCTTATTATCAGGAATTGACTGGAGAAGGGGTCTGGAAATCTCAAGGGTGTTTGCTATTTAAGTACCATGTTAAAATTAAAAAGCGCTCACCCCTTGTCACAATTACAGGACAAAAAATACATAGTGGGTGTACACAGGCAGGGGCTAAGCCTTATTCATGTATTATACTTAATTATTCATTGAAGATGATTCTTTCTAAGCATGTTTACAGTGAACCATAATATACTGTTGAATAAAAACAGGGAAACTACATGGTGCATACCCCAAACATATTTTCAAAATGAAAAGTAACTATGATCCTTTCTGAGTGATATATTTTATTTAAGGGTAATTTATTTTCTTCATAATTTTCTGTATTTTCCAAATGATAAGGAACATATACAACTTAATAAGTGCCCCTCTATAATGGTAGGAGATTTAAATTTATTAATGTTAAATTTCAAAGATCCTACAAGGTAGGCATTGTTACCCCTAGCTTACTGACAAAAAACTGAGACTAAGTTTATTTAGTCTTACTTAAGTTTGTGCATAGATATTGTCAGGGGTCACATTTTTTTTCAAACAAATAATACTAATGAACAAAGAAGAACTGGGCCTTCACAATCTTTACAGCCTTGCCTGAGAGTTGTCACCTGATCTCTGTGGATATCCCCTGAATTGCCTCTTGGGAAGCATGATTAACAAATTCTACATGGACACAAATATGTGCATTTCTCTGCTCAGCAGGTTCATACTACTCATCAGATAACGATTAGATAAAGTGCTTGTTCAAGAGAGAAACCTAGTACGTAGTTTGTTCTTTCAATAAACATAAGTCAAAGTCCTTGCAGGGTTGGATGCATCAAAGGCAGCAAGGTGATTACAGGAGGATGAGGGGGGTGGGTGGGGGGGGGTGAGAATCAGGAAGTAGCTGCAGCTGGGGCAGATACAGGCCAGGAAAGCTGGCTGGGAACTCAGGCTTGAAAAGGGGAGAGTAGTGCAAAGCCATGATTCTCAAATGTCAGAATCACCTTGGAGAGCTTGTGAAAGCACATTGCTAGCCCCACCCCCAGGGTTTTTGATTCAGTGGGGCTGTAGTGAGGACTCCAAATTTGCATTTTCAACAAGTTTCCAGGTAATGGTGAGGCTGCTGGGTAGACAACCACACACAAGGATTGAGGCAAAGGCTCTAGGGCCCAATAGGGATAAATTCTTGGTCTACTACTTACTTGATGTGACATCACCGAGTTACTTAACCTGTCTGTACCTCAGTTTTGTAATCTGTAAAATGGGAATGACTATACAATATACAATGAAAATTAAATGGGATAATGCATGTGAAGTGCTTTTTCCATTGCATGACACACATTAGGAGCTCAATAGATGTTATGAATAAATTCAATGGCTCAATAAACATATATATGAAACCTCCTTGAACGTGGGAGGGGGGTGGGCAGGGCAGGGGAGAGCATTGGGGGAAAATGGGAATAACTGTAATTGAACAATGATTTAAAAAGGTAAAAAGGAAAAAATTAAATAGAATTACATAATAGTGAAACAAATCCTATAGGATAGGATAGTATATTAAATCAAAGCAAGTTGGCCATCTGGACAGGCAGCCCTCCAGATCCTCAGGTTCTGCACCCACTGACTCAACAAAAATATTCTTTACAAAATGTTATGTTATTGCCAATGAGTGCTACATAATTAGGCCTACAATGGTTGCACTGTACTGAATATGTAGATTTATTTTTCTTGTTATTTTCTAAACAATACAGTATAACTGTTTATATATCATTTAAATTATATTTGGTATTATAACTAATTTAGAGATGATTTCAAATACATGGGAAAGCATGAGTAGGCTGTATGCTAATATGACACCATTTTATAGAAGGAACAGGAACATCTGGATTTTGGTAGTTTTGGGGGGAAAGGTGTGTCCTAGAACCTATCCCCCATGGATACCAAGGGACAATTGTAATTTTAATTGTCTTTTGGATAAATCCTTTTTATTTTTATTTTTTAAAGATTTTATTTATTTATTTTTTAGAGAGAGGGGAAGGGAAGGAGAAAGAGAGGGAGAGAAACATCAGTGTGTGTGTGCCTCTTGTGTGCCCCCTACAGGGGACCTGGCCCATGACCCAGGCATGTGCCCTGACTGAGAATCAAACCAGTGACCCTTTGGTTTGCAAGCTGGCACTCAATCCACCATGCCACACCAGCTGGGGCCAGATAAACCCTTTTTTAAATTATTGAGTCAGGCTAGTCATATCATTGCTATTTCCTTAAATTTCTAGCATTTCAATCATGGCAGGCCCATCAATGCTAAAGGAATCCATGGTAACCACACCAAGTAAACACCCACCTACCCATTAGTGCCAGCAATTATTTGGCATTTGTTATGTTAGTTAAACCGTGTAATGATGTGTGAGAAATCAGTTTCTGCTTCCTTGACCCTTTGGAAAGCTGGTTTTCCAACCCAGCATGCCTTGCTCTTTCTCCAGAGTCTGACAGCTGTGACTTCAGTCACTAATGCTCTCACAAGCCCCTTCTGGAAATGAGGCAGCAAACATCGTGGTCTCCAATAAAAGAGTAAGACTCTATTACAGGGCTTGATTACTGATAATGACCATTTCTATTTTGGGACTAATAGCTAACGAGGACTTTTATTGTTTCATTTTAATAAGTATTCATCATGAACCCTGAACTGCCCTTCAGAGAACATTAATTTGGGGGGCATGTATACACTTGAACACAATGAAAGGATTATTTTCATTCATCAGATTTCAAGAAATATGTCCTGCTTCCTTACATTTAAGATATACAAAGAAAAGGAACAGAAGTAAAAATAAATAATCATTAATAAGAACAGTTTAAGATATAAATGCATCTTTATGCCTTCACAAATCCTTAACCTTAATTCTAAAGACAATACAGGTCTACAACTACACAGAAATTTTACTTAATATTTTTGACTTAACAGATATTCAGTATGTCTCCTTAGTAAAATATCCTGTATTCAATTCTGGGAGACATATGAAAGTGAGTAAGTACTTTGCTGTTATTAGGGAACTGATATTCACAGAGGAGGTGAGACAAGATAGTGAGGGAAGACAGAGGACATTTGGGACATGGCCAAGGTCACAGAAACTGGACTGAGGATGAAATGTTTAGGGCAGAGTGAGAAGAAGCCATTTAGTTTGAGCAGGAGTTCATGTTGGTGAGAAGAGATAAGGCTAAATAATAAAGAGACCTGGAGGCGAAAATGAATACTATGGACCTGATCATCCTCTTCATAGCCAAAGTAAGGCCTGTTAGCCAGAATTCTGATGTCGTCTCAACATTTTTTTCTTTTCTGTTTCTGTACCTCTGGGCTGGTCACAGATACACCTAAGAAAATGATCACAAGGGGTGGCCACAGCTGTGGGTCAGTGCTCTTCACTGTCTCCACCTGGACAGAGGTGTGCCAAGGGGAGTAAAGCAAGCTAAGGAGCAGAACAGAAAGAGCAGAGTTGGAAAGCTGCTCACTCCGGGCAGGGAATGGTGGAGGAAGGATTAACTGACACCCTGACCCACTCCATTCAGCTTAGAGTGTCCGTCCCACTGGCACAATGAACACTGGCTCTACTCCAGCCAGAAGAAAGTGTGTTTTCTTTAAAGAAATCTGGGTTGCCAGTGGCAGCTTCTGTTTTAAAGTGTAACATAACATGGCACCAGGGCAGGGGACATTATACAAGGAAAACATTCTCCTTGATATTCCTGCCAGCATGTGAAGGGGAGAAAAACCAATGAATAAAGATGGTAAGGAAAAACAAATATTTATTCTAGAGCCACGCCCAGATGTCTTTTATACTTCACCGTGTTGGTTGGCCTCTTCCACCACTTCCCTTCATTACAGTCGGAAACAAAACGCCTCCTGATGGAGAAGGTATGTTTGCATTTAACTTTATTAGAGAAATATGTACCAAGAGATCTGAACTAAGCCTGACTATGAAAATGATAAACATGACAGCTTGTTCACCGGGCAACATTTCTAATATAATTTTAGAGTAATGCTGAGAGGGTCCTGACTATAATGTTAACTTAATGAGAAGAGTTTCACATAATACTCTTCAGGTGGGAAAAAAAAAGACTAGGATGAACCTGAGCACAAAGGTAAAATACATTTGAAAATAACATTACTCTCCACTTAAAGTCAGAGAGATTCTCATCTTTAACTGGTGTGTAGATAACACATGAATGGGTTTTCTTTCATTGGTAAACAGAAGAGTTACAAGGATATTTTTACTTTAAGATACATCAGGGCATACTTTACATGATTCTAGCACCGGCCATCAATATTGACCTTATCTGTACAGAAGATTTTTATATTAGGATGTCAAGGAAATGTACCAGGTTCATATAAAAACAAATCCTTTGACATTCAGTAACATGACTAAGAAGTACTCTGTTTTATAATCCTTTAACTCAGTGCATTGACACATATAATACATGGCAATGAAACTGCTATGGAAACAACACTAATATTTCAAAATGAAACTTTACTGAGAACCAGAGCAAAAACACATCCTATTGCTGAGGGTGCTGCCTGGCTACACTTTATTTATGTAGATTTTAGGTTGATAGGACTTGCAGACAAGGGGCTATAAACCATTTTACTGCACATGCATCCTGATTACAATGTCATGTTAAGAAATGGAGTGCAATTTGTATTCATGTCATATTTAATAGATTTCTAGTAAATAGCCCACAAGTACTCCTTCTAAAAGGTGACGAATTATATTAATACCCTGTTGTACTTTCATAATTAAGGGTCTGGCAGCATTTCCATTATAATCAAGACTTGAGGCTGGAACCAAAGGAGTGGTTTTCATGTTTCCTGGCTCTGACCACAGTGCTCCCCTCAGGCCCCACCGCCACTTTGGGCCATGGGGAACACACCTGTGTGGCTAGACTTGGAAAAAAATCTGGGAGGTTGGCTGTCGGGTTACAAGTTGCCTGTTTTTATCAAGTCATTCCCTTTTTTTCCCTGGATCACTTGTCCCTTCTATCACTCTCCACTTCTCCCTTTCCTTACTCTCCTAAGAGTCCTGTTATCCTTCACCAGGAGTGGACGGGATGGCTTCTCTTTGATGCCATTTCCTTCCCCAGACTTAGTTGCTATCCTGCTGTTTGCTCTGGAAGAAACCTGGCTGTTACCTGTGTGAGCTATATAGAACAAGTGTCTTTGCCTTTTGAAGAACAACGAATGGACTTCATAAACAAAATCAATATGGTATGGCCAGGGGATAGGGGAACATGAGTGATAGGGAACCTCTCTTCACAAAACAAACAAATTAATCAGGAAATTCAGAGACCAAAACTATAGCCTCTAAGGGCCATCACAAATTAGCATTTCTAAACAGTACGAATGTCAGAACAGCCAAGCCAGGAAGGACAGGAGGGTAGAGTCTGGGTAGGACTGGAAATTGACACTTTGCTGTATCTGCCAAATTATTTTGGGTGGATGCATCACACCCCACCTGCATTAACACACATCAGAAATGGAAGTGGAAGGGGTTGGGCAAGGTGAGGAATAATAGAAGTTGAGAGAGAGACAGGAAGAAGAGGAAGACACTACAAGAAAGGTGGGATGGGTGTTCTGGGTTGGTTAGACCTGCCATTAGGTGAAGAAAAAAGAACTGAGGTACAAAAGAAGAAATGGAAGAATGGAGTAGCCAAGAAATTGGCTACCCCATTTCCCTCAAACATAAGTGATTTTTAAGTCTTGTTATTTCTATCAGGGGCAGACTGTGTGCTCTGGGAGCAAGCACAGCCTTTGGGGTTTGTAAGGTGGGTTTTTTTGATTCTCAGCTTTCCCCCTCATGGGCTGGTTGCATCAAGTTAGACAAGTTATTCCAAGATGATAATATGAACTTCCCTGAGCTATTACGAAGGCAAGTTTTGATATCTGAAACACTTCCAAGAGGCATAGTCCCATTTCAGTCTCTTACAATGGACCTACAGAACATATGATTTTATAAATTTGTAATGTAAGTTGTACTTATTTCTTATTTCTACAGAATTCAGACATGGTTATCTTACTATTAACCAACGACTGCATGTTGTTGGAATGACAATATTAACAAAGGCCTAGTCCTCTACACAGGAGGCCAGCCATACACCTTTAGTTGCCAGATGCCCATCAGATCCAAGTGGCCACTTGCTATAACATACATGGCATCCTAACAGCCTGGGTCCCTGCTCAAACCCAAGCAAGGTTTTGTTTCTTGAATCCAAAATAGCCTAAAATAGTTATGTAAAAGTCAAATAAAAAATAAAAATAGATAGCATGCCGTCTAAATTTCTACCTGTTTGGCACTGGACTTATATGACCATAGAGAGGAAAATAATTTCTTATATTTTTAAGGTGGATAAAGATATTTACGTAATTGAGAGCTACTATTCAGAAAATTAGTATATTCATTTCAGTACACAATAAGAATATCATGCACAAAATCCTCACATCCTCACAGTATATTCATTTCAGTACACAATAAGAATATCATGCACAAAATCCTCATTTTTATGCTAAAGCAAGAAAACCTTTTTGTTGCTGAAGTTGTATATACTTTTCTAGACTAAAAACTTTACACTAAGCTTTTGTAGAAAATCAGAATGAATTAGTATGGTGTATACAATAACCTACTATGTCATCGTGCCAGAAGTTTGACCAATTCCTTTTCATGGAAGTTTGAAAATGTCAAGTTCATTTTTAAACCCGTAGCTAGTTTCATCTACTTTAAACTAAAAGTGACAAAATAGGAACTGACTGGGGGGAAAATTCTGCAATCCACTGTTCTTAATATTTGATAATCCATGTGAAGCAGGTTTACCACAAACTGCTGTGACAGAACAAAGATGACAGATAAACTCCTGTGACCAAATTAATTGGAAATAGATGCCTCAGTCTTGTGATCCTATTTCAGTTTTTGAAAGAATTATATGCACCTTCAGAGCATGCCACGTCTAAGGATGATTAGTCCTTGTACCGCTGCCATCGGGCTGATAGGGCACGCTGCCAAGTGTCTCAGGAGAAAGCTAAAAGTTCAGTGGGGTGGTGCATACCATGGAGCTATTCCAGGCTTACCTCAGAGAACATTCTGGCTTTTCTGTTGAAAGCTTGTCAGAGTTTCATATCTATTCTCTTTGTGCCTGTGATATGTGTTGTCAAACTGCCTTGAGTGGAACTCCTTAGACTGATCTCTTGTTTTGTTTTGTTTTTTCCCTTCTGCCATACTGCTAGGAAACATAATATAAAGTAACTCCAGGCATTCTATCAGGCCATCCTTATTCACATATCCTTCCCACCTTTATTATGATTTACATATGTCAGAGTGCTCTGGTATTAAACTATGACAACTAATCCCTAAGAGAATTCAATGCTTTCCATTTGTGTAAAAACAATAACACTATACAAGAGGTAAATGGTCAACCATCTATGAGTTTGCAGCTAGCCGAAATACAGCCAAATGTTAAACACAGCCAAACATGCTGTTAATTAAATGATTAAATGTCATATGAATTGTTACTTGTAAACATATCATAATTTCTCTTGGATTTGCTTCAAAATAATTCAGTGTGTGGGAAGAGAGTAGAGAAGGTGCAAGTATAAATGAAAGAAGTTTAGTTGTCTATTGGTAACAGGTAAAGTTGGGTAATATGTACATAGGGTTTCATTATAGTTTTTCTGTAGAGACATTTGTTAACGTTCGAAATTTTCCATGACAAAAACATTTTAAGGACATAAAGCCTAACTACTTTAGACGGTTATATTATTATTTAATATGGTTGAAATAAATGTAATTTACAGACTAGGAATATAATTTACTAATCATTGAATCTACTTTGCACAGTAACCGTAGTAAGTTTGAGATAAAATATATATGTAGCTAGAGTAAATATTTCAACATCTAAAATAGATGTTTTTATATTGATAACTACAATTCTTGACTTGTCAAACCAACCATAACTAATATAATAAAAGAAAACCTGAAAAAACAATTATTTTATTAGAGACTTTTTTTGGTTGGCATGTCACAAAAGATGTCAATGCTTTCAAATTAAACATTTTAAGGCTAAGGAAAATTACTAAACACAGGGAAAAACGCAGTTTACTCAAATATTAAAAAACATAACACAAACCTAACACTAACAAAAATATATTTATCATTTTATTTTCAGTGTGAATCAGGCTGCATGGAATATCTCCCTTTACATTAATGAACTCAAAACTCAATATCATACCTTGATAGTCTTCTAAAATGTAACAGTAATAAATACTGAAATCAAATAAACTTTTAAAAACAAACCTAAATCACATCACTTAAAATATAAGTAGACTAGTATTTTAAATTATATGTTATTGGAATTATTTTGACAACTTGATAGTCATTCTCAAAAATATAAAAAATACATTAACACACTAAACTTTTCAGTTAATAGAGTAACATATTTACAAATAAGTAGACTTATTTATGAGAACTTCAAAAATGATCAGTCACTCAAAATTTAACAATACAGTCCAAGAATCAGACTTGAGGATGGGAAGTATCTAATAATATAATTTTAACCTGTAGGATCAATTGGGAAAAGTATGTTTATATGGCTGAGCAATATTTTTTCTAATTTTAATGCTGCTAAATTTTCCAAAAGTCTATACAAATGTATTAATGTATTGAGTTCAAAATTACCAATATATTTGGGCCAAAAAGTCACATAATTAAAACTTTAACATGTTTTTGAGCAAAAGAAATTATTTTAAAAAGGCTAGAAATGATTTACTCCTTTGAGAAGAGACAGGGAAACATAGGAGTGGTAATTTAAAATATATTATAGCTCATGAATGTTAAATATTTTGTCTTTGTACAGTCTTTGGTTATTTTTCTTAAGTGTCATTAAGAGAAAAGTCATTATCTAAGTGATATACAAAAGCCAAAAACCACGTAATTACTGTGGATTTTTAGCTACTTAAATCTGCTATTGCTTAATTTTTTAACAACTTTTCTAAAGAAAAATTCACATTCATTATGATAAGATAGATAGTGTGGATTTTCAGCTAATTACATCTGCTATTGCTTAATTTTTTAACAAACTGTCAATTTCTCTAAAAAATTCAAATTCATTATGATAAGATAACTAAATTTTCCCTCCCCAGGTGCTAAAACCTATCCTGAAAAAAATTAAAATTTTATTTTAAAAGAATAACAATCAGTTACAGAACAGAAACTGTTGTAAACCAGGTACTTTGTAAAAGTTCTCTAATGTCCTCCTTCCTAAATGCTTCATGTTTTTTTCAAGTGAGGAAAAGGGCGCGTGTAAATTTAGTAGCTCAGGACGTGCACGTAGTAGGACAGTAGCAGTGGCTTGCTCTGATGCCTGCTCCTGCTCTCCACGTACTGTATGTCCACCAATAAAACCTGTTGTCAGTGGTCATCTTGTTTGTTGTTCTTAACCAATGTCTACTGTAAAGATATTCAAAGTCAAGCTGTTTAGTGTTTCCAGCACATGTCGAATAGATGTTCTACAACCATGGCTGAGTGTGAGAAAACTGGAAAAGGGGTTTTAAGTGTCCTTAGGAATGAATGAGAAGCTCTATACCTATTTTTTTAAAGATTTTATTTATTTATTTTTAGACAGAGGAGAAGGGAGGGAGAGAGGGGGGAGAGAAACATTAATGTGTGGTTGCTTCTCATGCGTCCCCCACTAGGGGCCTGGCTTGCAACCCAGGCATGTGCCCTGACTGTGAATCGAACCAGTGACTTTTTGGTTTGCAGGCCAGTGCTCAATCCACTGAGCTACACCAGTCAGGGCTCTATACCTATTTTTATGATTGAAGACAATACTTTGATAGTGTTTAATTCATCCTGGATGTATTAGGGGAAATGGAATTGATGCTGATGATTGAGAGAATTATTGGCTAAGAATGTAGTGTAGGATTTATTTTTTTGTACATATATGTTTGAAAATAAAAATCTACTACTGATGATTTTGAATCATCAATACAAACAAGAATATTATTGAGTTTCTTTGGCGCCCAGAGACAATTTAAAAGTGGGTCCTTTTTTAAAAAATAATTTTTAAATATAAAGATCAAACAACAAAAAATTCAGAAGTCCTCTTCATAATATATGCTGTATATGATATAGCTACAACATCCTAAATTCTGTGATTAGTCTGGAACCAAGTAATATTATATTCAGGTGTCTAGAAGATAGCACCTTTTAACTCATTGCCACTTTTTTCTACTGCACAAACAAGTTAATCTGAGAACTCAGTGGTCAAATACTTTTCCTGCAATTTTGCAATGTAAAAAAATATTTCAATCATTTTCTCTCGAAGATGTCATACAGGGTGCTAATTCTTTTGTAACAAAAATCAACACCTTTAGAGGACTGAAAAATTGATATGAGTTGAATATGTAGGCTGCTACAAATAGTCCTTTTTCTAAGTAGTTTAGTTTGTAAGTAGTATTCTTGCAGAGGACCAAAGAAATGCTTTTATAAAAGTTGAGCATTACATTTTAATTAAAGATTTTTTTAAAAGATTTTATTTATTTATTCTTAGAGAGAGGGGAGAAAGAGGAAAGAGAGGGAGAGAAATCTCGATGTATGAGAGATACATTGATCGGTTGCTT
The DNA here is from genome assembly GCA_004027475.1 of Anoura caudifer. Classification (NCBI taxonomy): domain Eukaryota; kingdom Metazoa; phylum Chordata; class Mammalia; order Chiroptera; family Phyllostomidae; genus Anoura; species Anoura caudifer. The sequence goes on from PVKU01006337.1 coordinate 70,295, forward strand.
CTTGCATGCACCCCAACCAGCCTGAAATCCAGGCATGTGCCCTGACAGGGAATACAAACCAGGGGAAAGGGACCTTTCGCTTTTCAGGACAATGTCCAACCTACTGAGCCATAATGGTCAGGGCTAATTAAAAATCTTTTATTACATATGAACAAATCATCAAACACACAAATAACCGTAACTAATGATAATAGAACAAATTTGGATGTTCAGTTTTTAAATGTGAATATTTTGCTTCAGTGGATTAAACGAATAAAATTACTCATCTAGATATGTACTACATTTGAATTTTTTGGTCCATTAATTAAATTTAAAAGTGAAAAACAGCATGATGATCTGATCTTTTTGTTTAGCTTAATGTAGGTAACTGCCTACCTGGAATTTAACCCCAAGCTAAATTTCCTCTTAGCAACGAAATCTTGCAAAGCAATAATTTGCACAAAGAAGTTAACTCTTGATTGCACCTGACAATGAAGAGGGCAATCCCAACTGGCCACTTAACCTCACATCATGTGTATTTGCCCATGGGGGCGTTGTCATCTGAACATCAAAATAGGAGTGTATTTGATGTATTTGGAGTTTGTAATATTTCTAGATAAAACAATAAGGATACACTGTGACTCCCAGAATGATGTTAATCTCCCTACCAGGTTCTGTTGAAACTGTTGGTGGATCTGTATCCCAAAGGACGCCCAGCACTGGGCTCTGTTCCCTGACCTCTCTTCATTTATCTCCATGGGGGCGGAGTGTGCATCTGAAGTTGGATTCCAGGTTGGCAACTGAGCAACATATTCTGGGGATAAAACTTTTTTGTGGAGGTTAACACTTTCTTTTGGTATTCTACTGAGTCTCCAGCCAGCACCCTCCCTACCACCCCTTCAGTGTGAGCAGACAGCCTGAAGCTATGAGAGGGCGAAGGAGGGTGTGCCTTTTTGTTTTGCTCATTCTAAGATTGGTGTTTAAGCCCAAGAACCCACTTGGTCCTTTGACCAGGACAAAGGTGCATTCCAAGTACTTTTTTAAATTAGAGTTCTGTATTAGGTTTGGGAGTAAGATGTTCACCATCATGTGCTCACTTAACAATTGCTTATTAGGTGAATAATTGTTACAGGTGTTAAGCCATGGAGTTAGCTTCTGTACACTGAATTCTAGCTCCATCACTTAAAAACTGCATAACTTGGGGAAGGTTTTATAATTTCTTTGTATTTTAGTTTTCTTAGCTGTAATATGAAATAACAACAACAACAACTCCTTAGCAGGGCTGTTGTGAGCATTGATTGAGTTAATCAATGTGAAACCCTTAAAATAGGCCTGGCACATAACAAATGCTCAGTAAATATTAGCTCCTATTTTTGATCATTATTTAATATAAGAATAATGCAAGTCCTGCTTGACAAGTAGCTAAGCAAGGGAGGATGCAAACATAAACAAGAAAAAGCCCTTCCCTGCAGGGAACCTATCTCATGGCATTGTGCAAGCTTCTCAGGGGCTGAGTCAGGATTCCCGTGGTGAGGTGCCATCTTAATAACAGTGTAGTTTCATTCTTATAATGGACACCAACCATCAGAATGAGGAAGGACCAAATCTGAGGCTGACTGCCTATCCCTGTGTTTGTATCTGGAGAGGCTCAATTTTATGTTTCAAGCTTGACTTATTAACTAACGATTATAAAAAGTGACATTAATAGGCATGTGAAAGTAAGACTTCCTGATGAATTAAAATGTACATGACTGCAGATAACTGGAAGCCAGAAAAACAAAGGATGACAGCCCTTCTTCTCAGTTCCTTATGTCTTGTTTCCTAAAAGCCTCTGGTTTATCTAACGTAAGTACAAGACTAACAGTGATGACAGTGTAAACAGGTGGAACAGGTAAATAGTCCTTCTGTAAGGAGAGACAAGGCTGAGGGTAAGGAGCAAGGCTGAAGCTTCACAGTTTGTAGGTCTGGGAAGGGTCATGGAAAGCAAATGCCAGACACAGAAGTATTTTTATACAAACACATATAATATATATGTGTATATAGGTGATATATAATATATATGTATATATACACACATATTTAGTATATTTATAATATTACATATATTTAAATCTGTATCATTTTGATTTAAAGAAGATGGTATTCTCTGGAACAGTGATACCTAAATCTAAGTAATCATAAAACTCATCAGAGAAACACTAAATAACATTAGCAAAAACCTACAGAGCTCTGCCCATCGACCCTATACCAGCACCCCCGCAACACCACCAAAGAGTCAGATTTAGTAGGTCTGATATAGGGATGGTGATTTTTACTCTCCCCTCCAACTCGCATGCTACTCAGAATATTTGAAGGTAGTACTATGGTTAGATGCATACATCTCAATCTGATTTAGAATCATTACCCAGTCCCCGATCTCCAAAGACTCTGGTTTCACTGGTCAGGGGTGGGATCTAGCACTGGTGTTTTATAAAGCACGTCCAAGTGGTCCTAAGGTGCAGTACTTAGCATGCTCCCTAGTTCGGCACTTCCCTGCTGAGCAGTGTATTACAAAACTGGACGTCATTTCTGTGCTCCCATGCCAAGATCATATGCCGTTGTCATGACCAGTAGTTGCTACCCGACCTCTTACTGTGCATATGCTATAGTACTGAGTGAAGACATAAACATAACTGGGATAAACATCCTAACAACTGATTCAGCCAATTTATAGGTAATATTAAAAATTATATTCCTGTATGACATATGTACTATGTAACTTTCATCCACTTCCCCAGAAATAACCTGAAGGCCACTCTTTCAGATCTAGGATTCTATTAGTGTTCTATCTCTTCTGTTTGTGGTATTTAGATATTGCTTATACTAAGAGAAAAACAACCATGCATTGTTTATCTGCTCTTTTACAGTATTCTTTCATCAGCTTGCAAAATGAGGGGTCAACATCATTTATTTTCAGAAGTACCCTATATGGTACATACTTTAAGAATATTATTCCATTGATTAGGGAGGGTAGGGAGGTATAATCACAGTATTAATGAAATAAAAAACAAATTGCCTACATCAGAATTACTTTCAAAGCAAGTGAGAGGAGTGATGAAATATCACTTCACCTGTTTGCACCTAAAAATGTGGAGATAAAAATTATATACACACACAATGACTTTTTTAAAGATATAAAAGTCATTGGGGCAGATATATGACCATGTAATGCTTGGATTTTCCTTATGACAAAAAAGAACTAAGAAGTAGGTACAACTCACCTTTCCTTTCACAGTTTAATGATCAGCAGATTTAGTTCCAACTAGAAAGGAATTAACTTTCTATATGGAAGCAAAACATATAACAAATATCCTGTACTAACATGAAATGTATAGTGTTAAATACAGAGAAGAGTGAAATTATCTATTATTGGACATTGGACAAGAATACTCTGTCTGTGAGTAGAATCCAAAAATGGCTGGCCTTCAGAAAGACATGTAAACAAGGCTCTGACCCTTCCTATTTCTATCATTATTTTTTAATGTTATAAACCTTGGCATTACTAAGCAAATTTTCCTCTTTGTCCTCCTACACGATGAAAAAAATAACCAATGGCCCTTGTGCCATTGAAACAGGTAGAACTTAGTTCTGAGTGTGCTTTGGTGGAGAAAGTTTTAAAAATTTTTCATCATGGAAAATTTATAACAGACACAAAAGTAAAGAAAAATGGCATAACGAACTTCCATGTCTCCGTCACCTAGTTTCAACAATTAATAGATAAGCAAACTTGTTTCATATGTACTCCTGCCTACACCCCCACCCTAAGGAGTGCACTGAATGGATTATTTCAAAGGAAATGCCAAACGGCATAACATATCATTGGGTGGTGGTGGTTGGGGAAGGGGTGTTTATCATGCCGTTATCCAGCTTCTGAATAATTAGGATTTTGTTTTCAAGCCATATCTGTTGTACTTTTTTCAGTCCCAAAAAATTTTCTCCTAAGTCCTAGTGCTTTTGTAAGCTTGCCTGGAAACAAACAAACTTTCTCAGACTAGCCTGGTAAGGTGACAAGTGGTCATCCTTTATCCACGTGTGTTTCTGATAGGAGATCTGTGGCTCTGTGAAAATATAGTAACCAGTAAGAAATTAGAGACGCAGGGCTTTCCTAAACCCCTATATGCAAACACACTCTAAAAAAAAGCTATTAAATACACAAATACAGTTTTCTGACATTTTGAAACATCAGGATAATTCAATGTCGTGCAGCCTCTACTTTTACATCCATTTGTCTGGCAATAAATATTCTAGGCAGATGCTTTTCATGATTCTAAAGGCAATGGCACCTACATAAATAGAAAAATTTCTTATATTTTTCCTTAACCAGTTAATCTAATATATATTTTCTTAAGGGTGTTCCACTTTTACATGGTAATGTCTTCTTTTAATGTTATGCTTGTTGACAGAAAGGGTGTTATCATTCTTTAGGAATCTTCCTTCAAACCACACTTCTTTGTAACACAGTGCTGTCTCAAATAGTTAAGCCATGGAAATGCCAAAACATAATGTGGTGGAAAAATCTAAATTTATATCTGAGAATGCCACAGACAACCAACTTTTGAATAGAGCCCATTCCAGCACACCAAGCTCACTTCCGACGGACACGACACCCTTTTCCTCAAAATCACCCACTCCATTCAGAACCCCAGCTCCTGTAGTGGCGCAGAGGTTGAGAGTAAGGATTAGGTAGTAGGGTTTCCAAAGTTACATTAAAGTCATACTGAAATTGTCATTCTGGTTAATTTTACATATTGTAAAATAAATTTTAAAGGTAAAAATTGTGTCTCATTAAGCAAGAAGGCTTGGGAGACACGAATATCACTGATTCAGAAAGCTGATGGTTTGTTCTCGCTGTTCTCGGAGGTTTCAAAATTATTGCCAATAAAAGCCAGTAGCATGCTATAACAAAAATTGTCTTTAAGACAAAAATCCTCAATTTGAAGCCAAATAACCCCAAATGTTAAAAAAAAAAAACCAAATCAACCTGTACTGTCGGAAGTGCTAATACTGACTACCCTTGGCCTAAGAAGGTAATGACGGGAAAGTGTCGTGGGGGTGAGGACTGTGGGCCTCTGGAACGCTGCTTCTGGATCTGGATGCTGGTTACAGGGTGTAATGAGCTAGTGAAGATTCACTGAGATATGTGCACTTTTCTCTATGTACTTAAATATTTTTTTAAAGTAGAAAATGAATTAAAATTATATTGGATCATTTTGTGCTGTGTCACCTGAAGTATTATGCCATTTCTGAATTTTTATATATTAGTCAGTATTTTTACATTAAAAAATATATAATATAATACAATATAATACAGAAGTGGTTCTAAGTTCAGTGCTACGCAAGAGCAATTATTTCCTATTTATCCTGATTTATTTAAAATATATGCTCCTTCGAGGAATTAGAAAATAATTTTGAATGTGACTTAGCTTCTTTTAAGAGTGAAGATGGCCAGATGAAATATTTAGTATAGGATATTTAAATAAATAATAACTTATATGTGTGATCCATGGACATAAACTAAAGGTGAGGAATGAGGGTGGGAGAGAAGGTGCAGGTGGGAGGGGGACGGGGAGATGGGACAACTGTAATAGCATAATCAATAAAATATATTTAAAAGAAAAAAACTATATCAGATGAATAAAAAAAAAAAACAACAAACAAACCAAAAACAAAGATATGTTCCTCATCAGTTCCAGTAGATCTTATTTTAGAGACTATAAAGTTGCCTTTACTTTTAAGAAAAAAAAGTCATATGTCCCATAAGAGTTTACACATGTGTGTATCAATGTAACCAAAAGCCTAATGAACTCGACTCTCTGAGAGCTTTTATAAATTATTCAAGACCTTCAAAAAGTTATTTTTGAAAAATGATGAGATGTGCATAAGAAATTCAAGTAGTCTGGTCTTATTTAAAGTTTAATTTAATAATATTATCAAATAAAAATAAATAATATTAAATAAATAAGTAAATAGTATTAAATCAATGAGTATATTTAAATTAGTTCTGTGAAACCTAATAAAAGGCATAAAACGGCTATTCTAAAAGAAGGTGAAATTTCTGGACATGGAACATAGGAAATTAAAAAACGCAGACGTGGAAAAATGCAGACATTAAAGGAGTCAAAAATTGGAGTCGGCAGCTGGAGAAGCAGTGAGCCGGCTGAGTCTGGAAGAGACAGCCCACAACAGTAGCAGAAGCAGCCCCTTAATTTTATGGTTAGCTTATGACCAAAAGCCTGGACCATAAAGAAATGCTCACAAATCATTACAAATTGTGAATATTTTCGTAGATCCCATGCCTGATTTTCACCTTTGCCCAGTCTGTCTGCCCAGATCCTTTCTCTGCTGGCCTGAACCCTCTGTACTCTCTGAAATCTTCCTTGACCACACTCAATTTACTTTTCCAGATTCCTCTGACACTAAGAAGTTAACCCTTAAGTAAGAAGTGTTTTATCAATGAAACTCTCAATTTTTTTTCTGATAGAAGAAGAAAGAACAAATTCTATCTACTACATTTCTTCATTGAATCTTTACAATAGTCTGATTCACAGATGAAAAATTTGAATCTCAGGGAGATAAAATAATTTGCCTGTCTTCACACAGAATATTAAGAGGCAAGATTGGGCTCTACAATTTTGGCCTGCTTGACTCAAAGTATTAAAGTCTACCTTCACACAGCTGATGATTCTAAAGGACAGAAAGAATTATATTTTACCATGGTGCCTCTCCTAGAAAATGACTCGCATTACGAACTTCACTACTCCTAGCACATCACCTGAGACAGATGTAGGTGTATAAAATATTAGAAAGAAGAAAAAGAATTTGCACATGTTCATACACCCCATAAATGGCAGGGCAGGGACTAGACACTGTCTCCCAGCTCCTTCATACCATGCTCCACTGAATAATCACAGCATAGAGTGTTCAAGGAGGAAAGACTGTATCTAGGCAGGGGGCACATTGGAGTGGAAAGGGTACCAGGTTTAGGGTCAGAGAGATCTGGGTTTAAATCCTGTCTCTACCATTACTTTGTATTGTTAGGCAACATTTGCAAATACACTGAGCACATTTCCTTATCAATACATCAACAACAACAATAATAATAAAGGATATTGAAGGACTATAATGTGAAGACTGATGGAGCCCATGTATGGTAAATTGCTAACAAAATACTCAGGGCTAGTCTCTCTGCTCCCTCCCAACTTATCTGCAATGTTGACATGCTGAACAATGGTATTCTACTGACACTTATCATTGCAGGGGTTCATCATAAAGCACAGCCCAGAAATTGGGTGTATGTCCTCTACAGAGGACCACAGCACATGGGCTTCTGTGACCCTCTAGGCATTTGTAATGAGAGAACAGAGCTCCTTGCAATTCATTGTCCGAGAGTATTATTAAGGACATGGCGTCTTGAAAACAATTTCAAGAATTCATTATCATATCAAATAATACAGGTTTTATTACAAGAGGGCAAGGAGTTATAAAGGACATGGTTTCCTTTTTATTACTGTCTGATTTGTTTCTGTCTGTCTTCCAAGATGTCAGATGAAGAGTATGCTTTATTTACAAATGACACTATAGTTAAAAACAAAAGGATGATATTATAAAAAGAATAAAAAACCTCAGAAAGGTCATGAAAAAGGTAAATTTAATGTCTATTAACTAGATGGATGAATTAACACCTCGAGTCACCAAGGCAAAAAAAATAAACACAATCCACATTCAGTGACTGTTTGCATCTTTGCCACAAAGAAAGAAAAGCAGGAATCACATTGATAGCCATTTTTGTCATATTTCACTAAATTTAGAATGACTCCCGCAGTGGAGTTTCACACTAAAGATGGCTAATCTGGAGCTGCACTCTCCCGTACAGTAGCCACTAGCCGCACACAGCTACTGAGCACTTCGAACGTGAATAGTCCAAATTTAAATGTGCTTTAAATGTAAACTACCCATCAGCTTCCAAAAACTTAGTATTAAAAAAAGAATGTAAAATATCTTAGTAGTAGTATTTTTCATTAATTATATGATGAAATAATGATGTTTTTGATATATTTAAAAATATTTTTATTAAATAAAATATATTAAAATGAATTTCACCTGTTTGCTTTCTTTTTTCAATGTGGCACTAGAAAATTTTAAACTGCATATGTAGCTCACGGTAATGACTTTCTATGGACAGTGCTGACCAAGAATGAGAATCAGAGATGTTTTTATATTCAGGCAAGTGCCAAATATGAGAAATTCTCTCTTCAACTCAAACAAGAGGGGTTGCACTTCATTAAGAATTCCATTTGCAGAGTGTTTCATGAATCACAAATGTTCACAGGCTATTATACAGCAGGGATTTAGCATGTTGCCTTGCCACTGGAAACATTTTGCTTTTTAGGATTATGATCCGCAGAGATAATTTAAGAACTTTACATTTAGAATATATAATTATTATATATATCCAGAATTAATTCTAATATATAAATATACATTCTAAATATATATAGTGACACTGATAGGATGTCACTAAAACACCAGAGTTCAGGATATAGAGACAGAGACAGAGAGATACAGGTACAGATATAAATGAAGACACAGATACAAAAAATTTGAAGTCACAAAGTCAAAAGCAAAAACCTTAAGACAGCTGAGATTTTCTTATCTCTTTCTGACCTGCTCCTATATCTTCCTTATTATTAGTCTCTTCTCTGATCTCAGTGCAACTCATCCTCCACACACTGTTTTGAGTTCTGTTTTGCAAGATAAATGATTTTGTCACTTTCCTCTTCAAACACCTCCAATAACTCCCAACATTTATAGCATAAAGTCCAAATTCTTCAGAGTTAAAGGTCGCCAACATCTAGTTCCAAACTACCTTTCCACTCTCACCTTTGAGAATTCTCCAACGCAGGTGAATGCCTTGTCCTTTTCAACCACACCAAGCCCGCTCAGAGCTCTGCTGCCCACCTTGTCTCCCTCCTTGTCTGCTGCCGATCTCTCCTTGCCTTCAGTGATACCCCAGGTGATGTAGGATGGCCTTATCCATACTCATCAGGTGTCTGGTATATGGATATCATCATGTATTCCACTCATCACATTATATTGGACGTACGGATCTATCACCCCGCACGAGATCAGTTTGACAGGGAGTAGGATGAAGAACCTTGCTATTTCAACTTTGTGTCTCTAGTATCTAGTACAGTGACAGACATAACTAGGTCTTCAGTAAATACTTTTCGGTTGAGAGAATTATGTTCTTTTTCTTTATCATCTTATGCACTAGCTGTGCAAGACTCTCATGTTTCTGAAACATCTAGCACTTTCCCACAACTATGATCTGCATCACCATCGTTCTACCACAACTTAGAACGCTTCTCTTTTTGAAATGTGTTTACTTTTGTTTTACTTTTATTAGAATAACACATGTACATTGTTTATTTTAAAGTTAAATACTGCAACCAGCAGCGTCATGCTGTACACTTACTCATTTCCAAAACCTATTTCCTGAAATCAACCCCTTCCAACTCCTTCAGGCATTTTTTATTCTTCCTCTCATTCCTATAATTCGCAGGCATTGCTCTCAAGGAGGACATAGGCAAAAGCAAGCAGATCTGTCTCAAATCTTCATGGTCCCTAAAATATCTTGTAGGGCACTTTACACATAATAGATACTCAATAAACATTTGTCAGCTGAATGAATAAGTGGATAAAAGTGAATATTCATGCTCTTTGGTGTGGAGCACAAACTATCCAACATTCTGAAGTATATTTGCATACCACAGTCAAGGCAAACAGACATGTTAAAATGGGTTACCAATAAAGAACAAGGAGGGTGGAGGCAATGAAGGGCAAGAGAAGATGGGCAGAGCAAGGAAATCTTCCAAACCAAAAAAGTCAGGGTAGCCTGGGATTAGAGGTTATGGGAATGAATTTTATAATCAGATACTTTACATTTGCATTCTACCTGAATAACCTTGGGCAAATTGGAGGACTTTCCTGGGTTTCAGTTTTCCTATCTGTAAAATGGAATTAATCACCCCTCCCTTTCAGATTTTCAAGTAAGTGTGCGATATGCTCTATAATGGAAGCTATTTTATTATTATTGTGAGTGCACATAGGAACGATACTAACAATAACTACAACATCAACCTAGCTACCTTAAAAATAAGACTGTCTAACTGGAAAAGTCTTGTATACTTAGTGCTGAGGCTTCACCAGGCTAGGGTAGAAAAAGAAAGAAGTGGTTATACTTGGTGAGGGGAAGTATGTGGGCAGGATATGAAAATAGGTTCCTTTTAGGTACACCGTAAGACAGAATTCTACTTACAGTGATAGGATAGTTAACCTTTTTTGTTTGTTTGTTTCAGAGAGTCTACCAAGAAAATCAAGTTTCTTCTTTAGACTGCACTCTCAGAAGCACAACAACAATATTTACAAATGACAATGGGTATCTGATTGCTGCTAAAATTTAATATACATACTTGATGGAAAAGAAAATTTCATAACATCCTATACTAATGCAATCCATACAATGAATTGAAACTCTATCTTCAACTTTCTATTAAGAGAGATACGCCAGAATTTCCAGACAATAAAATCCTGCTAGAGAGTATCATATACCAGAACTTTAAATTGCTCTCAGCATCTCCATGATGATTCAGTGCATTAAAGATAAGTGATTGGTTAAAGCATTTAAATCAACATTATGTTTCTGAAATTTCCCATGAACAAAAACAATATCCATTTAGAAAGATTTTTATAAAATGATTTTGTTGTAAAGAAAAACAGAAACATAGCACAATAAATTATTTTAAAGCATTTGGGTGGTTAAGTAACATCATCTACTAGGTGGAAAATAACACAATGCCTTCAATCACAAAGTGCTCATAGGTGACACTTATCTAAAACACCTGTGCTTACTTCCATTTACCAAAGAAACATGAAATTTATGAAATAGCTGATGCACAGAATCATTAAACTGATCTGCAAATATAAAACCTCAAAGCAACTAACAATATTAGAACATTGTCCTCATAGCCTTTGCTAGTTTTGCAACTTTTTTATATATAACAGTTCTAACCATTTACTCATTGTGATCCAATTTAGGGAAAAGAAAATCCCAAGCAGAGAAATAAAAATTATATATGTGGATATTATTATGTTTTTAATAAAAGCATAACAAGTCAATACCAAACCTCCAAAATGGAATTAATTTCTAATTAAATGATCTTATCATTACAAATTTTTAAAAAGATTTTATTTATTCATTTCTAGAGAGAGGAAGGGAGGAAGGGAGGGAGAAAGAGAGCAAGAGAAACATCAATTGGTTGCTTCTTGCACACCCCCAACCAGGGACCTGGCCTGCAACTCAGGCATGAGTTGGGAACTGAACTGGCAAGCTTTTGCTTGGCAAAAAGACGCCCAGTCCACTGAGCCACACCAGTCAGGGACATTATTACAAATTGTTAAAGGAAATGCCCATTACAATAATAAAGGCAGAATTTAAGTAATCTGAATTTGAATATTTGAGAAAATTAAAAATGTAGTTTTTAGCCTAATTCTTTGGCTGAAAGTGCAGAAATTAGGAAAAGTTAGTTTCTTAGGGTTAGCCCTCCTATGTCCTAGAATGGAACAAAAATTAAACTACAAACAAAATATTCCATGGCTAACACTTCTGACTATTCGTGTTTTCTTTCTGTACTGTTAAAGGTCACTGATGTGTGTGTGTGTGTGTGTGTGTGTGTGTGTGTGTGTATGTGTGTGTGAGAGAGAGAGAGAGAGATGGAGATAGAGAAGGGAAGACACAGATGCACAAATGTGATCACTATCTTACAAGTTAATATTTTCAAATGACAACAAGTTCGACTCACAAATTTATAGGTAAAAACCCAAATAAACTTCTCTTTCAAACATTATTTTGCTCCAGATATTCTAAAAAATCCTTTTACTACAAAATAGCTAGAAATCTTGGATAAAACATAATAAGCATTCTTTCAAATACATAGCTAAGAACATTTTCTAAGAACATAAAAAAAATTTACGATTAACCCAGCAATTCTTCTATATATCCACTCAAGATAAATGAAAACTTGCATCTATACAAAGACTTGCATAAGATTGCTCATAGAAGTATTATCCAAAAAAAAGTAGAAAAAGCCCAGATGTCTACAAACTGGTGAATGGGTAAATAAAATATGGAACAGTCATTAAATGGAATACTATTCAGCAACAAAAAGGTGTGAAATATTCATACATGCCACAGCACTGACAAATCTCAAAAACGCAACGCTAAATGAAACAAAGCAGATGCAGATCACATCTTATATGATTCCATTTAGATGAAATGTCCAGAAAAGTCAAATCTATAGAAATAGGAAGTAGAATAGTAGCTGCCAGAGGTTGCATATGGGAACAGGGATTAACTAAACAGACAAAAGGATCTTATTGGGGTGATAAAAATATTCTAAAGCTAGATTCTGGGGATAACTGTACAATTAATTAACCTACTAAAATAATTGAATTGTATATATAAAATGGGCAAATTTTATGGTATATAAATAAAGTTCTTTTTTTTTAAGTGAGTGAAAAAAACTTAAGGACCCCCAAATGAAAAAGGAATGCCACAATTACCTTGAGGAAACTTGCTAGTCTTGGTAGCCCAAGTTTAATGGCCCCTTAAAACAGTGAGAAGAATATCTCCTCTGAGAATTAAAGCAAGAGGCCACCCCTCACATAACTCTGGGGTGTGAATTACCCTTCTTTCCTGTTCTTGGAAACATCTACCTGAGAAATAAACTTAAAGGATGTCCACACTGGTAGTGCCTTAGAGTTCCTGGTAGAAGCAAACAAATCTTTGGAGGCATATCCATTAACCCAGGCCCCATTGGACTCCCACAGATAAAGTCCAAATAGCAGCCCACAATTAAAAACAAAAATGAAATATATAGGCCATTATGACTAAGAGCCAACAGAAAGAACAAACAAAAGAATAAAACCCCAAACGACTTCAGATTTTAGATTATCAGAAATAAGTGAACTATATGAAAACCAGTCAGCATTTCTAGAAATTAAAAATAGGATCTCTGAAACTTAAGATGCAATGGATAGCTTAAATAGTGAAAATTAGACAGAGCTGAAGAAAAATTAGTAAATTGAAAGACAGATCTAAAGAGAGCATCTTTTACAGCACAAGAACAGATAATACAAGAGAGACTGTTAAACACAGCACAAGAAGGTCTAATATCTGATTAATTATATGTCCATAAGAAAATAATAGCGATAACAGGGGAAAGTTAATGTTTGAGAAAGTAATTATTGAAATTTTCCCCAAAACCAATTAAAAAAACTGAGTCTTCAGATTCAGAAGGCTCTACAAATTCTAAACATAATAAATTTTAAAAATGCCTAAGTGGAGCTATCATAGAACGACTGTGTAACAGTAAAAGAAAAAAAAAGATGATGATGATTGGCAGCTCTCTCGACACAATGGAAGCCAGATGACAACGGAATTTTTTCAAAACACTAAAAGAAAATAACTAATTTCTCATATTGTGTACCTAGCTAAATATCATCCAAGAACATAGGTAAACTGAAATATGATCTGATATTTTAAAAATATGTGTGTATAGAAGCCTCACACATTTCGCTTAATGAACACAGTTTTTCCCTTCTTTGCTTCGCAGTCCAGCACTCAATCCACTGAGCCACGCCAGCCAGGGCACTTTTTCACATTCTTAAATAAAGTGACGAAAATGTTATCCTACTTAAATAATTAGGTACAAAATTATATACTATTTTTAAAAAGTTTACATAGGAAATGAATAAAAAGTATTTCTAAAATCATTACACAAAAGAGTTAATATTCTATTATCACATAAAATGATTCACTTAAACAATAAATATTTTCCACAGCCTTTGCAACTAAAGAGGATAGGTCAGCCTGGCTGCTCTCACAAAGAAGCTGGGGTGGGGGCGCTGGTGCCTCAGTCAGGCTGTGAGATAAAAAGTTCCCCCACCTGAGAGAGAGGACAGGTTTGTTCTGGATTTGGAGCTGAAGGAAACAGCCTCCGTTTCCTCCTCTATACAAATCAGGGGCTTCATAAGAACCAACATTTTCTAACAGTTCCTACAGCTCTCAAACCTGACAATTTTTTTTTTATCCCAATCCTATAGGATGCTTCTGAAACATCTTTCTTCCATAACCTCAGAACCAAGCCAGTTGGAAATTAACTCTAAATAGAATTTGTAGCACATTATATAATACAGTCTTGCAATATTTTCACACTAGTAATTGTATCAGCTAGAAAGTTTCCAATCCTGATTCCTCATTCTGCAGCCCCGGGATATTTAATAATAGAAACACCTGCTTTAAAAGGTATGTGAAAAACTAACAGCTTTTTCTGAAGAACACTGCACTGGTCAGAGGACACTAGTTAGGGGATACTAGGCGTCAGTATATAGGTCTTCCCAGCAGTAGCAAAGGAAATTGCTACAGTGGCAAATTTTCAGATTTTTTTCCTGTTTAGTGATGTCATTTGGGACCAGATTGATATATTAGGCACAAGCAATATTCCTAGTGATTCTGCTGCCTGACATCAGTGAGGCTTTCTCCCTTGTGCAGAACTAAATCTGAAACCCGAAGGTGCTTGCGCCCATAGCTGTGCCTGGACTGGTGTGAGGTGTCAGCGTTCATGGAGGGGCTGGGCCAGCAGGGCTGGAGTGGAGGGTTCGGAGACAGCAGTGCCAGTCTGCCAAATGGCTAACACCCTCCATCATAATATTAAGAGTAAAATATCTGTTTATTTAAAAAAAAACTGCTGTGGAGAGGAGGCAAGAAATACGGTACAGATGGTAGTTAAATGTCTCCCCTCTAATAAAATATAACATAATTTTAACACTCGAAGTCAAATCTAAAGCTGATTTAAAAATCCTACAGTGGGTAAAGGGTAACAAACCATTTCCCTTTCTGAATGAGGAAATGAGCTTTGGTAAACTTCCTAGATGTGTTCCCCTAAAACCGCATATTAACCATGTTCCTAAGCAACACTGCTCACAGTAACAATGACTCTGACTGGCAGACAGCATCTCTCCGGTTTGAGAGAACTCTCAGTACTGGCGGGGGGCATCACTGCTTTAGAGTCCCTGAGTGTGGTCATTCTTGTAACTGGACATGCAATTTGGGGATGCTAGAAGCTACACCTATTGATAGTTCCAAGAGATATTCGTTCTTGAGGGTTAGAAGCTTCCAAACCAGGACAATGCCCACAGTCATGCCAGGTGGATTTCATCTTCTTGCACTTCAGCCTTCTTCTCATGGATGAAGGAAGATGCTTCCCTGACTGCTGGGTGCACCACGGAACAGGCTGCTACAAGGTTTCCGACAGAAACGGGCTGACACTGCTCCAGGACAAGCTGGGGTTCCCATTCTTCCCCCTCACTGGGAGGACTAGGCCAAGGGTGGCCTATGATGGCTAAATGTCCAAACCTTAAGTTGAACCTCATAAGATGTCATGGTAGATACCTAAATGTTTAATATTCAGTATTTCTTTTGTAACCCAGGATAAACAACATATTGCTCAAGTTACAAACAAATGAATTTTTATAACATTTTGATTTATCCATGCATTCACTAATATTTTAGAAGGTTCATTTTAGCTCCTCTGTGACAAATAGACTCTAAGGTAAAAAGAAGACAAATGGGGAGTACAATTAAGCAGCTAATGAAGTTGTCAGTGGAGCTATTAATATGAGATATACTTGGAGGGTACAGCTGATCTGGCTTGTTAATGGATGTGGTGAGAGAAACAATG
Organism: Anoura caudifer; assembly: GCA_004027475.1. Taxonomy (NCBI): domain Eukaryota; kingdom Metazoa; phylum Chordata; class Mammalia; order Chiroptera; family Phyllostomidae; genus Anoura; species Anoura caudifer. The sequence goes on from PVKU01006337.1 coordinate 86,113, forward strand.
AATAGTGAGGCATCAGGGACGGCTGAGTTTTGGCTGGAGTAACAGGTGAATAGTGATACCATTCACTGAGTCAGGGGAGACCAGTAATGGTTACAAAGAAGTAAGGACATGGTGGTGAAGAACAACCAGCCATCCACTCTGCTTTTAGATCCATCCGCTGATAAGCCAGTGTGGGGAAAGGATGATTTGAGAATAATGGTAATTACAGATCCAGTTTTATAATCAATATTATACAGCTAATTCCTTTTATGGGAAGCAAGGATACATAAAAAAGTAGAAAAAGCAAAACACATTTTTAAGTGTGCAGGACATCATGTGTTAAATTGAAACAACCTCAAGGTTCAACTTTTGTCACTGTTCAAGGAGAAAATCCTTTACTATGTACTTTAGGATAAAGGATTTGCAACTATGTGGAGCTTGAGAAATATGCTATTGCTGTAATTTAACTCACTGTATGGGGGCCTCAAGATGCACAGTGGCATTCTGAACCAACTTTTAAAGAAAATTGCATGGAATTTTCAAGACATCAGGAGTGTTCTTAAAAGTTATGCAGAGAAAACGGATTTTTGATAGCTATGAATTACATTTAGTGCTACCAGATTGCAGGGAACGCTCTTTTTGCCTCAGTATGGTTACAATTACTGTTGACAAAGTTTTAATTTAAATTTTTAAAGATTTCAATGGAAGAATGTGGGTCACTGAATTTTCATTCACTGTGTAAGCATTACTAGTGGCAGAAAGCAAGCTTTGTTAGTGAGGGTCCAATCTTGGCCCTGGAGTCCACCTTCTCTGCAGTCGTTGGGAATTGAGTATGTGTCAGCGAGAATAATTTGGCTCTCAGTTAGTCAATCAGGGGACCGAACATGCACAGTGAGACACCAGCCTGGCGCAGAACAGAAGCTCAGTTCAGAAAATACTTAAATGCACTTGTGAGACAGACTCAAGTCCACACAAATCATATATTATCATCAGAAGCTGGAAGGGATTCGATCTTTCCTAGCAGGTTGTAGATTTAGATAGATTTGTAATAGTCCAAAAATACACTACATAGCTCCAATGCCTAATTCTACAATTTTCAACTGGTTTCCTAAAATTGAAAAAAAAGTGGTAAATATTTGTAGAGCCCACTGCATGTAAAAAATGTTTTAAGAAATCTTACTACATATCAGGAAACCTCAAAAAATTATAGTAGGTGTCTAATTTAAATGTTGTATCTTCACTATTTTAAAATTCTATGCTATGTAGGCTATTGAAAATAAAGACCACATACTTGAATAAAGAGTTAAAAATTGTATTTTTGCATAAATCCAGGAGAGCAGAATAGATTCCAAATCAAGTCTATCTAGCAAAGAGATGAAGAATGAACTGCATGAGAGAAGCAGCCTAACTGTGGAAAGAAAGGCTATGCCTTTCCCGATAATTTTCATGTGTGGAGGGAACACTCTTTCTTCAGACTTTGTGCTGCTGGGTATCCCATCTGTCCTCAAAGGCCGCAAGCTCTAGAATCAGTGAATGTGACAGATAATATTGATATGTATTGCACTCCCTGAATTTGTTCTAGGCCCCAAATATCATGGAAGGAAAAGAGCAGGACAAAAATTTGAGTGGACCATGCGTGTGGGGTGTAGGAGACTGGCCTGTGTAGCAACACATTTCCTGAGCATGTAAATAATGATGGTATCCTGGTAAATACCACACACCAAGGGCTGTGACAACAAAAAGGCCACAATTTATTTGCAAGTTTCAGCATACCTGCTAAACTGACTCCTTGTTCTACCACTCGAGATAGAAAATTTATCAGAATCCAAATGAGTGAGAAGAACTCACTAAATATGTTCTAATTTATATATTTTTAGAAAGTATATCATTTGCAAACCCTGATTGCAAGGTGTGTTGGAATGGTAAGTTGAAAACGAATGCTTCAGAAGATTTCATCCAATTTCTTTGTAAACTGGAGCAGAAGGTATCATTCTCAGGAAAAGCCAAGTACATTTGCCTCAACGCAAAATAGGACTGATTGAATTTCAAACTCTTCATTTATTTTGTAGAGCTGAAATGTTGTTCCTTATTCTGTTCAAAATCAACTTGAATCTTATTTATTATGATATATATGTATATATATCATGCATATGTGCTACTATAACTACCATGTTTTATAAAAATTATGTTTTATGGTGAGATCCCCCCCAAAATGGAATTATCTTCTGGAGGGCAAGCCCCTTGTAGTACAGGCTTCTCCTGCTAGGTGGGTGTTCTAGGATCCCATCTGTATCAGTGTACCAGCTGGTGTTGTGAGAGGCTGTGTTTGGCTTCAGTAAGGTTTTTTTGAAGACTCTTTCAACATATTTGCACATTTCATGACGGATGAATTACAAGTGCACCTGCCAACACCGTACTGAGTGTTCAGCATTTTTTGACCCAAAATGACATGACTTCCATACATCACCCTCCCTACTTACCCCATCTGGCCCTGAGTGACTTTGTTGTTTGTTTGTTTCCCCAGATTAAAAAAAAAAAGTACTCAAAAGGAAATGTTTGACTGATATGGAAGAGGTGAAACAAACAAACAAAAAAACAGCCAAAGAACTAAAAGGCACCAAAATCAACAAGTTCAAAAACAGTTTTGAGCAGTGAAAAAAAATGTCTTGATATATGTATTGCATCCAGTGGGGAGTACTAAAGTTGACTAAAGTTTAAACACATAAAAATAAATATGCAATTTTTACAGATATATTCCAGTTTTTTCTGGGTCCCCCTATTATTGTCATTCACTTAAAAGGAGTTTTTGCTTACTAAAGGGTATATGTGACTGAAAACTTCAAGTATATTGTTCTCAAGCATGTTCATGAAATGTCATTCTGGATGGTTTGGCTTGGTCATGAGTTGCTTCCTGCACAACCATCTTGTCCTCAGTCCACCAGAGAAGCATCTCTGGACTTCAAATCACATTGGACTTTCCAGGGCTGACTTTGGAGATATTCTCAAACACACAGAGGGCAGGGAAGGGGCCAGATCTTACTATGATATTATTGTGATTTTAAATCTAAAAGGACAGAAAAATCCTTTATAAGAGGAAATAAACTATCTTCAAAGCAAGCCTGCCTTCTTGGAGAAGATCGTAGAGCCATATGTGAGGAAAGAGCAGGAAAGGAATAAATGGAAAATTTTACCTAATAAAGAGATAGATATAATTAAAAACATGCTATAAGTAGCAAAAATTACAGTTTTTAGATAATTTTCCACATCATTTTTTTCTACTCCTAAGAATTATTTACCCTATGAGAATATCTTGGCAAGTGAAATTTATATTATAGTCACAGGAAGAGAATTCATTTTAAAAGGCTATATAATAACAAATAGAAAAGTACCATAACTCCCTGAAGACAGAGAGAATTTTCTTTTGTTTACTCCTTACTTCAAATTTTTAAAACCTCCCTTTCTCTGCCCACACTCATCATCCTCAATGAAAGACACGTAGCTCTCAGGCACCGGCATGCACCACAGACAGAGGCACATGGGCGGCATCAGCCGCGTCAACTCACACAATCGTCTGAAGAGTTGAAAAGTTCAAACTATTTATTTAAAGTCATGCAGATAAACTCAAGAAAAGAAACACATTTGACAGATGAATTCTAGGTGATTCAGTCTTACAAACTCAAGGGAATGTTTTAGGAGAAGGATTAAAACGAGTGGCTCAATATTAAAGTTAAAAGTAAGTTTGATTCACTTAATTAGGAAATTAAATTAACAAAACAACCTTTTTGCCTCAGGAGAAAGTTCCATTTAATATCTATTCTAAAGTAAAATCATCAAGAGAATCTGCTCAATTCTCTTATTCCCCCAAATATGGGATGGAAAGAGTATTAGCCCCTATGCTATAGGTAATACGATCCACATATGGGTCTTGACAAGCTTGGGAAGGCTGGCATCTTCTGCCTTGAGAAGAACAGTGTCCACTTTGCACCAAGAAAATCTATCAGTTGTCCACTGCTCAGCAGGTTGCTGACCAACAGACCCAGTTCCCACCGAACCACTGAAGGAGAGACTGAACTACAGCAGTGTTTTTCAAACTGCTGGTCATTCTAGTAAGTGATGAAATCAATTTAGTGAGAATTCACCAAGTCTATTACATGCAAAAGCTATTTTTCACTGTAATACAAGGAAGTTTGAAAGCCCTGAATGAGATTATGTAAGACCGTATATTTTGAACACTTTTCTACTTATTTCCAAATGGGCCCAAGATGTCCAATTTTAGCACTTACTTAAAACAAATGCAGAAAATCTGAGATGAACAAAATCAGAAGGAAATCTCCATAAAGTTGATGAAGTAGCTAAAATGTAAAATTGCTCCTGCCTGTGTCCCACCCCTAACTTCTCCAAAAGCAGAAAGTATGGGTAGAATTAAGAGAGTTTTGGGAAAAAGAACTAGAACTTCCTCCTGTGCTGGGAATCCCTAAATGAGGATGCCTTAAAACCTGGGCTGATGTCGCTGAGTTGTGGTGGGAGGTTGTGCTTGTGATGAGGTACAGAACAGGCTCTAAACCAGAGGAATAAAAGGCAGGAAATACACAATTCAGGGTGTAGCACAGATTTAGAAGATGAACACCCACCCAAAAGCCTAATTCACTCAAAGAACCAGAGTTCTTTAAAAAAATAATAATAAAATGGCTGATGCCATGTGTCGAGCATGAAATGCGTAAGATAAGTGTGGTATATCTTGACAAAATCAGTCTATGTCAACATGTAGAGGAACCAACTGAGAAGAAGTTTTTACTACCAAAGATAGGAGAGTTGAGTATCAACAAGAAAAATGACTACAATGGATTATTGAGTTTATGATGATAATTAGAGAAAACAGCAATAACTCCTCATTGCTCATCTTTGGAAAATGATGGAAACCAAATCAGTATTTTGAAAACTGGTAAATAAAAAGGAAGAATCATTTACTATTCCTTCCAATCCTATATAAATGAAACTCAGGTAAACTAAAAGGCTGATAAAGAAAAGCTGTTCTTAATATAAGGAAGTCCTGCTAATACATGAAAAGAGAAAGACCTTTTGGTAATGCTTTATCCTATTAATCAATGCTAGTGGATATAATGATGTGAGCCTAATTAGTGAAAGACACAGAGTAGAATCAATTATTTTAATGTTTAATTCATATTTTTCTATGAGTGTTTCTATCACTTTCTAATGGGAAATTTGGCAGATGTTTATTTATTTTTGTTGTTTTTTTCAAAATAAATCAGATGCCAAGTGTGTCAAGTAGGCTAATTAACCAGGAAATAATAATAGGGATTTAGTCAAACATCAGTTGGGAAGGGCAAAATTATCTCAAAGAGAAGGTAAAGACCCAGCAAAGCCCTTCTAAGTGAAAGAGCCATAGACTGATGCTTCAGAAGGCGGGCATGCTGCTCTCGGGTGTTTCTTCCCTTTCTGCTCCTATTTTTCATGATATCTCAGGAAATGAGGAGTACTAAAGTTAAAGAACATAGAGAAGACAGAGCAAAGCTACACTGAAGAGAGATTCAATGTTGACTTTGTAGAGAACATTCTTGGAAGATACTCTTCTGGGGGAAGAACAGTAAAGGCAGTTGAGACAGATGATAACACAGGCCCCATGAACGCTGGAGCCTAGGTTTAAGGAAGGTGAATTGAAGAAAACAATTGTTCATGTTTACAATCATATATCTCTAGAAATAGCTGTACTTTTAAAAAGCTGTTATGAAATTTTGGCATTTAGTCTTGCTAAAATTGCTTTTAAAAGATCATTTAAATGAAGAAATCATCACTATATGAAAAGTAGAGAAATCTGATAAGTTATTTGCACATAATGTAGTAAATTATTTGCAGTGGGAGGATATTATTTCCAGGCTTGCTAATTAATTAAAACTTGTCAGGGCTCAAATTTCTCATCTATTAAAGAATAATAATATTTCTTCTTCCTTCATAAGTTTTTGGTAATAATTTAAAAAAGACAATGTCAGAAAAATTTTAACTCATGAAGAATTACATACAGTTTTGAAATTATTAAGAGAACACTTGTTGAATACATGAATACAGATTGAACATCAATGAGAGTCTCTACCTTCTGGCTAGAGGATATTTAATCATAGCATGCAACTAATATTTGTTGTCAGCATAACAAAGTTATGTGAATAAGCACATTAAATCTATTAGGTTCTATAAGTACATAATTAGATCTCATAGGGTAGCTACTTTGTGACATTTTTTTTAATACTCAGATGGACAAACATGGTAGTATAATATTGTATTCTTAAACTCTGACAACTGGGAAAATGCAACAAAGTTTTCTAATAATCAACCTAAGCACATCACTGACCTATGAGTGAGAGTGTAAGAAACTGACTTAATACTGAATCCATACTACACCACTACTCACCAACTACATGAAGCTGAGCCTTTCCAGGCCTCAGTTTCCACATTTGTAAGCTTGAATATTAATAGTGGGGCATTTAGGGGATTAAATGAATAATGCTCAGAAAAAACCTCCAAAACAGCCAATAAATGTTAACTATTCTATCATTATGATTATTGTTTTAAAAGTTTATATCGACTTCTTTCAATTGTACCGGATACTTAATTAGCAGTTAAAACCTAAAGTGGTGTTTCCTTTTATACATGTTAAGTGAAGCTGTTACCATGGGAATGGTGAATAAGACAGGAAAAGTATAGATGAAAGTTGGAACTTACCCTGAATTTTCAACTAGAATATTTTCATAAAGTTTCTTCAAAATTTGTCCATGTGTGCATGTAATTACTTTGGCTGATTTCTGTTCTTTCTTTAGATTAACCAATGCATAAAAACTCATCCTTTACGACACCTGTGCTTGTTCCGAGCCTTTCCTGGGGTAGTACCACCTCCAAAGTACTGCCTTCTCACTCCTGTCCTCCTGTTCCTCCTACACCACAAATCTTTCCCCAATGATTTACAATCTCTGACCCCCCAGTCATCCTGAGCGCCTGCATCTTATTGGACATTGTAAAATTCAACACCATTATATTGCTTAATATGTTAGACAATACTTTCAGTGCCTATATCTTCCTTCTCAACATAAAAGTATGTACTTCTCAACCATCTCTCTATTCTCCACAGCACCCAGCCAGCACACAGACAGCAAACATTTGCTGAATGAAACAAACAAAAAAACACAGCACAGAATAAATCCCAGGACTAGAAAAGCTTTTAAATATCATACAGATCAATGCCTTACCCAAAGCTTCCAACTTTCCACATCCTCCTCAAGAGATGCTTATCTCAGCTTTAATAACTTCCGTAATAAAGAACTCACGACTACTCAAGACATATATTTTCAAGAAGTTATAAACATTAGGAAGTTGTTTCTTGTGTGGAATATTAGAAATCTAGTATAATTGCAATTATCTTGGTGTCCATTGAAGTCCCCTTTAGCTCTACTCATCAGTGATAGAATAGAGATAAAGAAAAATAATGATTCCATCAGTACCACAACACAGTGCCAGGAAAACAAATGCTTGGTCTGCACACTCAAGGGTACTAAGCAATGAGGGTTAAAAATAGGAACTCTGTGAAAAGTGACTATGTGATTGAAACAAAAATTATTTTATTTATAAAAGGACTTCACAAGAATGTTAAAATAGCTACTTAAAATTAAAATGAAACATATTTTAGAAATGCTAAAATTATTGAGGAAAGTTGAAAGTTAACATTTGTTAATAATTTAGTTAAATATGGAAATTTACTATTCAGTTATAAAAATTAATAAACTAATTTGGAGCAATAACACATTTGGAGGTTTAAGAAAGTTTAGGGGCAAGCACACAGAAATTACTCCATTTGTCTTCTAAATATAGGTTATAAAGTTTCTTAATTTTAAAAAAACTTGTATTATATTATGAAGCTAGAGTTGGCCTTTGAATTGGTTACAGGAATATTTTCTTGAAGAAATGTTCTAAGAAGTCTTTCTCAATAGATTTGAGATCTGTAGTCGATTATGGCAAAACACAGTGATAAACATTGCTGGTGCTCAGTCTTTCATTTCAAGGTTATATAGCTACATTTTTAGGACAACGTGGGAAATGAGGAAGAAAGTCACAATTTCTTTGTTGTCAAGCAAAGTAAAGCATTGAGAAAAACTTACAATTAAATTCAAATTTTGGGGGGAAAATCATGACCATTATGGAGAAGAAAGGGGAAAAAAAGCATAATACTTGCTAAATACAATAGCAGACACATAAATTCGGTATCAGTTCAGTAGTGAGGAACACCAGGCGTAGAATAAAGAAGTAGAAGTGAAGAGAAATCACTTTTAAGATGGACATATAAAAAAGGGAAATTCGAAATAACACATTTAGTAATTTAGTACTATTTTGTTAGAAACAATATAAGCTATCTATATTTAAATGATAAAATGGAGAAAGCATGAATAATCAACAGTAAACAATAAGATATTCTTTTTGATTTGCAAATGTATTTTCTAAACTACTTTTCTGACACTTGCTAACTATTAGTTATTCTTGCTGACAAAAGGAGTCGAATCTTACCCAGCAATCTTTGAAACACAACTTGAAAATTAAACAAAACAGAAAAGGGAAAAATGGAATTCAATTTTAAATGGAAGATCATTGTATATACCTAATAATATAAAAATAAGATGATATAACAAAGAGCAAGATTATTTTTGGTACAATATTTTTTTCTTGAATAGTTTGTCAGTGTTGGTTTGGCAAGAAAAGATAAAGCACTCCTGGTACTGGTGTGACCCAGAATGCTTGCTGAGCTTTCTTTTCATTTCTCCAGCGTGCTTACCTTGATAATGTATCCTGGGTCCCAATTTTGGGTTAACTAACAGCTAAAGAGGTCTGGTACCCCAAGAAGTAGGGAATGTACAACCTATTAATCTTTCAATAACTTTAGAAGGTCAATAAGGCTTGGGTGAGGCATGGGTTACAGCAAAGCAAAGATTAATGTCAGCAGGCTGCTCTCTGCTGGTCTTCTTGTCAGGAAGGAGATGCATTACTTTTTCTTTCTTTTTTTTTAAATAACTGCTGTCCTCCAGATCTCACCAGAATGAAAACTCCAGGAATGCAGAAACTATACATGTCCTGCATCTACCACAGAGCTCACCACATAGTAGGTGCTGAATCAGTATTTGTTGACAGAATGAATACATATCATGTCTATCATGTGGCAGGCCAGCTGCAATGACATCTGAAATGATAACCATGGGAACAGTGACCTCACTGACTTCAGAGACCTTTAATCCAGAGCAATCCAAAGCTTCTGTGGCATGCTTTTGCATGAGGTTTAAAAGTCCCAGATCAGGCATAAGAGCACTTGGACCAAGTGGAATAAGGATGAGCCGAAGACGTCCAGGGAGAGCATCCCTGGGGGGTTATGCCAGTGACAGAGGCACAGGAAGAGCAGCATAGGCTGAGCCTGTGGGTTGTCAGAGACCTGGTAGGCCCCAAACACCAACAGCAGTAGCTGCGTGTTTACAGTCCTCTTTAATTAAAGGTTATTTGACACCTTGAGAAGGAAAGATATAAGATGTCATCTAGCATTTATTTCTAGGGCCTCCAGGAGTGCTAAAATCAAAAGAAATATAAAAACAATACAGAAAGAACCTGGTTCCTTTTTACGTCTGCCCCCAACACAGGGTCAGACTGGCAAAAATCACTACGGAGACCTCGAACAGACATGAGAGCACTACTCATCCATCTCACTCATTACACCGCAGGTCGGTGCCCTGCAGCCCAACAGAGATGCTGGTTGTGCCTGCCATGGGCTTAGATGCTCCAGGTGGATTTCCACTCCTTGTCCTCCTTTGAATCCTACAAATACACTTTTACAAAGGAGGAGAATTTTCAACAGAAAAGTGTCTCAAGGTGAACGGAAAGGTAGGTTGGAAACTATTAGCTGACAAATGATAGGAACGAAGAAAAGCATAAGTGGAGCCAAGAGAAAATTTATCCAAAGAAAAATGAAGGCAACCTAAACAAGAGACAGGGAAGAAATCTAATACAGCAAATCAAAGATTTTAAACTTTCTGCTATAACTTTCTCATTATTCCCTACTGATAAGAACCTGTATCAGAGAGCTTAGGTATAGAAGTCAGCTACATAGGGATAGATTAATATAGGTCAAATTTGTAAATGATGATTCCCACAATCAGCAAAGCCACACTTAGAGGAGGAGGTGGAGGGAAGATTCTTCTTGTTAAAAAAGAGACGATTTATTCTAAGAACTGACCACTGGTATGAATATCCACATGTCACCAGCAATGATACAGATGTTTTATATTCATTTTCACTACCTTTGATGTGAGTATTATCATGTGCTTAACAGAAGACAAAAGTAGGCAGTTAAGTAACTTGCTCAAGGTCACAAAAGAAAGAAGAGGCAAAGTTGAAATTCTAACCTAATCTCTAACTCTTAAGTTTAAGTTTTCCCACAGTACTGCCTTTAACATATTTGCTCAGGGATAGAAGAGTGACAATATTATATCTCTCTTCAGGGAAGAATTTTTCAAGACTGTATTTTCCATGTAGCTGTGCCTCACTTAGTGATTTGTTTATAACTGTGATCCCTTACCATAGAGATCTATGCTTAATTTGGGGAATAAGAAGCCTATTGGAATGATAGTTTTTTTCATGACAGCTATATCAAATATAAATTAAAATAAACATAACTTCATAACAGCCTGGCCAGGTGTTGCTAAGTATTATAATATCACATTTAACATCTGTGAGAATCTTGACAAAAATTACAAATGATATGCCAGGCAAGCTGCTGTTTCTAAAATAATTTATCCTGCAAAAAATTTCAAGTCTCAGTATACTGTACTGAAAGCATGTACAAAAACACACCATGCAGAGATGAGGGGGGACTAACGGGCTAGAATATGAGTAAAGCATCAGGAAGGAGAATAGGGAGTAGTCTCTTAAATGATGGAGTTCTCTCAGTATCAGGTAACATCAAATTTTACAATTTCTAAGTAGCCCCAATAAAGGTCTACAGAATATACCTCTACTTATCCAGTTAAAGAGGAAACAAGGATTGAGTTTTTCCTTCTTAAAATTTGTAATTAACACAGGGTAAGGGATCACAGACAGCCTCCCACAGCAAAGCAGTCACCTCAATAACATGCTGTTTCTCTGGTTACAATGAATAATTGTTTTTGCTGACTTTTCAACAAAAATTATTCATGTGTTTTCGGCATGGTACCAGAGGGGGGGAGGTATGAGCTGAACCAGCTTTCAGCCATCTATTTACATTTTATAATCAAATAGCAATTATATTACAACCTTATAAACTATGGGCCTTTACCCTCACACTCAATTGTGCCCCAACATTTTGAAAAATGTAGCCAAAAAATGCACAGAGACTTTTACCACAAACCCTCTGAATGCCTAAAACCTCCAAAAAGAAGGAAGAGAGACAAGGTAGGACAGAGAGTTTAGAAGTTGAAAGGACTGAGGTATGAGAAAAATAGTAACAGATTTCTTGTCACCGTGGAGCTAAGTCCCCAAAATGTTCATTTTTGGTTCCCTCCCCTTGTCCTAAATTAGTTCTCAATTTTGGATGACATTAGCATCATGTAAGCAGGTTTTACAAAACCGTTTCCTGGGCCTCTATCCCCTAGACACTGATTCTTGAGTAAAGCTCGGACAGACATCAGCCTGCTTTAAAAATTGCCCAGGTGACTCTAATGCACAGAGAGGGTTGAGAACCATTGACCTAAATAATTCAAAGACATGAATAAATGTAAAGTATAAGGTTTCAACTCACCAGAAGTTTCACAGTTTTAACTCACCAGAAGAAATCTAAAAATCTCAAAAAACACAGAACATAAAGCTAACACTAATAAACGGTAACAACCACCAAAAACCAAAAACCTCTTCCAAGGCCTAAGAAAGGAAAAGCAATGGAAATATTTTATGTGAATCTCTTCTCTGTCCCCATTGCAACATGGAAAGGAAAGCAACATAGGAAAGCAACATTTATCAGTAGACTATACTGTGCTAATTCATTAAACTGAATGTCTGAGCGATACCGGAGCATGAAGTCAAACATTAATTCCTCATTTTACAAATAAGAAAAACAAGCCTCTACAATGTGAAGGACAAAGAACAAAGACAGAACTTGATCCCTGATCTGTCTCAAATACAAAGATCTTCCTCTTTTCCATATCTTCTGGAACATTTCTTTGCATTGGCTAATTTAACAGGTGCTGGAACAGAGTGTAATTTCAGGAACATTTTCCACTGCAGGACGTTGAAGGATACTTTCTAAGAAACTTAATCCATAGTTCTCCTGGCTAGTAGCAATCTGACATTGTCAGTGAATAGGTAAAGGAAAGAAATATAAAGTTGGAGGGGCAGATAAAGGACTAATGGTAAAGGACCTTGAATGCCAAGTAAAGAGTTTGGAATGAATTACTGTACTAATTAACAAATCTACAGGTACTGTACTGGGAAAAGAAAACCCTCTAAAACAATAAGGAGATATTGGAGGTTTTAGAGTTGCTATATCTAAGTGGTAACCCAATAAGCCAAACCAGAAAACTAACTATCAAAAACCCCATATCAAAACATTCTGTTTGCATGGTATGGTTAGGAAAAAAAACAACCACCCAGAAATATTATGGATGAATTTGTGTAGGACACATTTACCATTCTCAAAAAATTAACTCTGAAAAGAAATCAGGGTTATTTTTAAGCCACATCTTTTTCATGCTATTTTTTAAATTATAGCTTTAGTAGAGTTTTTTCAGAGGATGAATTTAGTAGCTGGTAAAATACAACCCTCCTACTCAGGGCAGGTGGTCAATATAGCATCTGAGGGTTGGAGTCATAGTTAACAAAAATAACAGATTATTAGTTTCCCTCGAGGTAAAAGGCATATTCTCAAATATAAATGAAGAAATTAAAATATCAGAAAAAAGAAAAGGAAACCATTTCAGTCTCCAGAAAGCCAAATATGTAGCTAAAACACTATATTTAAATTAAATACACAAATCAATAAAATATAAACCTAAATAAAAAAGGAAAAAGTAGGTTACTATTCCTTTTTCTCTTAAAGGAAAAGAGATTTTTCTTTATTTCATACCTTTCATGTTTTTATAAAATAACATGGTTTTTCTACACCTTAAAGGGATATTGAAAAGTAAGATAATTTAAAATGTTGCATACAAATGTATATACACTTTCTTCTACATCTAAACATGAACGTTTCCAATGTTTCAAAAAATTTAAAGCATTAAGAAGTTTGGCATTTGTAGTATCAGTAGGAATTCATTGGACATGACACTAAATTAAGCCAATCAACTCAATGTAGTAAGTTTTGGTTGTATTTATTATAGCAAATATTTAATTATATTGCTATTATTTTCATTGTTTAGATCTTTTAGCCCCAATTTTAATCCCATGTGAGTGTGTGTGCATACAGGTGTGTGACTCCATGTCATGACAAACTGACATACATGTACATGACTCTGGTTTAATCTAATTATTTCTTTTTTTTTTATTTTGGTATGATCGGAGTTAGCCCAAATAAAGATAAAAAGTCTTTATGAGATATTGCTCTTCATTTCTTTTTAAAACCTTTCCAAAGTTTTGTAACATTTTATTCTTAAAAAGGATTAGAACAATGACTCATTACATACCGTAATCTGTGATTTTACAAGACACCAAATACAGCTCTTTCAGGTTTTGTCCTTCCTTTGCAATGACCTCCACACACCTGAAACACACAAAACAGTGGTGAGTTACACTAATGCGTTTCAAGTTAAATTAGCAAAAGTTTGGCCAGACTATAACAGGAAGAGGTCAGCATTTGATGAATGCCACAGCTCCTTTCTTTCAACAAGCTCCTTTCAAGGCGCTTCAGGAAAAGGTATTATATTCCCTGCTTTAGACTCAAGTGCTCTAATACCTAAATGACCTTAATTAAATACATTTAAGACTAGTGCATCTTTTAAAACTAGAATGAAAAAAAAGAGGTACTCCTATAAGAGTAGTATTACATTTGGTAATAAAAGACTAGTAAACATTCTATATAATGAACATGTCATTTATATAATAAAACATAAAAATGATTACATTATTATATTTTATCTTTATATAATTTTTTGATAAGAATGATTATATCAAAACAGTAGGCTATAGATGGATGGTTATTATAGGTAGATGGTAATATTGGTATGGTTCAATTATTAATACGAGGTTTGACAACACTGAAATGCATTTTTGTGAAATTTTATTTAATACAAAAATGTGTTTTAAAAATCTATAACACTGAGTATAGAAAGAAAAATCTGCACAGGAAGAACTTTAAAATCTTTTAATTTAAAATGGGTTGTTCTTAATATTTTAAATAAATTATTGCGTAAGTACAGACTATTTAAATGACATTGGTATAGATATGTAAGATCTATAGTTTTTTTCTGGTTTAAGTTAAAAGGTTTCAAATGTTACACTCTGCTTAATACCCTTAGTGGAACATGTAGTACAGAACTGAATGAACTTTAAAAATAATGATGAACAACACTGTCTATTTTGTAGCTCAGTTCCCTGTAACATCAGAAAAACTTGTACAGTCATAATGACACATAGGCACATGCATCCTTCAGTACAGTCCCTGTTTTAATCTTTATAAATAACAGTTAAGTAAAAGGGTAAAAGCAAAAAGAGTCATTAACCTTTTCTAGGAAGTAAGGATCAAGTAATTTGATACCTATGTGTATAATCCATCAAAAAATTACTGAGTATCCATCTCTGTCTTTCAGATATTTTATTTGCTGTCTGGCTTATTTATAGGTATCTTCATAAAATGTCAGGAAATTTTATACAATTTTACTTCACATAATTCATTATTGAAGGTTAAATCAGTTATAGAAAAGACATATTTATTTAAAATACATTTTTAGAAAATATTGTTTTAATGTAATGAAAAACATTTCAAAGTTACTAAGAATAACTGAATAAACATTCTCTTTCATATATTTAAAAATTATGATAAAAATTGATAAGGACTTTCATGGCTACAAAAGAAAACTTAAAACACTGACAGAATGTAATTATGATTGATACAGTTTATTATGAAAAGAAATTTTAAAATCTAATTTTATGTCATTTGGCCTTACATAACATTTGAATAAACTGAGAAAAAAGGATAATAGCAAAAACAAAACATCACAGGAAACAACCATATTGTATATATAACTTTGAAAACTAATTTTCACATGCTAAGAATAAAAATGAAGGCCCTACATGATTATAAAATCTTTAGTACTTAAAACAAAAATCTGACTACTTTCTAACACACCAAAGATACATATCTCTCTGTCTGCCATCACCTCCCAAAATATGTTAGCAAAATCAATATTTTGTATGACCACTACAAATAAATTAATGCAGAAATAATGTTCATATCATTTATTTTGTTCTCATGTTCTTTTCAAATAGTTCAAAATGCATGATTTTATATTTTATTATGAAAAACTCTAAACAAATGTAATACCCTATTTATGTTCCTGCCACTTGATTTTATATTAAATATGCTACAAGCACATATGAACATGAAAGACAGGCCAAGCAGATTACAAACAGCAAATAACACATATTGATTTTACTGCACAAGCCAGACCAAATGCTATTTCACAGGCAACAGGAAGCAGTATTCACATAAAACGAGATAATCGATCATTGGATGAAAACTGTCCTAAAACTGATGAAAGGCCATAAACATCAGGTTTCCTCCCCACACAACTGAGAAGAGTTATTATGAACAGGTACTGCAAATATATTTAGCTTACTCAAGAGGCAGTAACTGAGAGATAACACATGGTTAGAAGTGAACAGGAAGCACCTTTTAGACAAAAATGAAAAATATAAGATCCTTTGCTTTTACAAAGGATCATCTAAGATTTCTGCTGTTTTCGAAAGTTCAGTTACATACAGTTTTACAAATACCTTTAATTGCATTATGCTAGAAGTTATGTACACAGAACGCTTCAAGTAAAAATTCATGAAGGAAGAAACTATTTCTTAGAAGATTTGTATCAAAATTTATTTTTTATTTAAATATCACATCATTTACTGATGTGATATTTGAGAAAAGAAACCCCAAGTTCTGTGAATCTCGATTGAAACTCTTAATTTAATATTGAAACAAAATTAAGCGTTTCAAATTAATAGTTAAAATAACTATTGTTCTGAGAGTTGAAAATGGTACTGGTATGTATTATTCTGCTACTACCAAGTGGTGGAAACGGAACTCTGCAGCAGGTCTCTGGCTAGCTTCTAAAGCTCTGTGATGGGTCTATGTCCAGTGTGCCCTGCAACCTACGCTGACAGCTGGTCATAACGACAGGTCTTGGGTGGTGACTGTCCTTTTATCCTGAAACTTTTAGAGTCTATTCTAAATTACACTTACAGAAGTACTCTAACATAACACAAAGTCTGTGGACCTCATTTACTCTAAATAATTCTACTCTGTTTTAAAAGAATCCTGGCTCTAATCATGACCTATAGTGAATTAACATCAGAGCATTCCCAGCTACTGTAAATACTGTATGCAAGCAACAAACAAGGTCATGAGGCCTAATAATTATTTAAACTAAAGCTTAATGAACACTTAAAATTATTTAAACTGCAGGTGTTTGTGTAAGTTTTCAAGGGTGTTTTAAAAATGGTAGCAATAAGAGAAATGTTTACAAAGTTATCACCTGTAAGTAAGAAACAGAGTGACAGAACCAAAGACCACATTTAAAATGTTTGCTTCCCTATCCCCTCTCCTACTCACAGATATGTCACAGTAGAATATGCATTAGTCTCGGTGATAAACTATAGTTTTGTCCCCAGGCACAAGAAATGAGTCCCTAAACTCATAATCCAGAATTCAAATATTGCCCATTCTTTCTCTACCCCTTCTCCCTACCAGCCCTAAGAACAAACCTCAGAATACCATATAACTGACACTCTCTACGGGTCAGTATATTTAAAAGATTTACCATTTTATGCATGATAACCTAAGGAGTTATACAATTTGGGAAAAGAATGATATCCTTAGGGAGAGTAATAATCTATATGATTATTAGAGAGAAATTCATAATATAGAAAAATGGCAGGACTTCTGGTCAAGATGGTGGCATGGGCAGACATGGCTCACCTGTTTGCACAGCCACATCAAAATTACAACTAAAATACAGAACAACCGTCACTCAGAACCATCAGAAATCAAGTTGAATGGAAGTCTAACAACTAAGGAATTAAAGAAATCACATCCATCCACACTGGTAGGAGGGGCACAGACATAGAATGGTTTGATTCCACACCCATATGTGGTGGATAAAAATTCAGGAGGAATATATCAGGAGCAAAGAGTCCCAGCCCCACACCAGGCACCCCCTGAGCCCAGGGTTCCAGTGCCAGGAAGATAAGTCCTTACAACTTCTAGCTGCAAAAACCAGTGGGGATTGAGTCACTGGAAGAAACTTCTGGAGTTCCAAACAGTTCCTCTCAAATAACCAACACATGGACTAGAACTAATCTACTCAGACTCACTCCCTCCGAGATTCAGCACTGGGATACCACCTTGAAAGGCACCAGTATAATACAAGAAGGAACTGAGGTGTCTGACTTCAAGGTGAGCCATTGTCCCTTATCTAAACCCTCCCTCCACAGAGCTGGCAAACTGGTGTCATATGTGAAACTCCATCAACCTGGCTAACACTGTTTGACTTGCCTTGGAGATCCTCAGAGACTCTGTCCCACTCAACTTATGGGCCCACCCAAGCTGCTTTTCCATATGAATAGCTGGTCTTGGATCATGCTGCACGACTTCCTAAATCCCACCAAACAACACCTGGCCTCAGTGAGCCTCAGTCCTGGCACTAGCAGCAGCCAACACAGATTCACAGCTTGGCTTTGCCTGAGAATCTCCATGCCCAGCAAAAGTAGCAGCCATCTCAGATTGCTTTATTCATGCAGTGTGGCCCTGCGTAAAACACAGGTGGGGTGCTGACCTTGGCCTATACTACCTGGGAAATGCCAGGGCCAGCACACCCAGTGGATAGCTATGACCACTTCAGAGCACCACCACCCTGCCCCTGCACAGCTGATACTCCACAGAGGGTGGAGGTGGGTGGTCAGTGGTCACAGACAATCCGTGCAGCTAACTGGCCTGGATAAAACCCTCCCATTGATCTGCCAACAGAAATCAAAGCTCAACTATGAGAGGAGGGTGTATTCAGCCCACAAGGGTACACCTCGATTACCCAGCTTTGGTGATAGGGGAGGTTGTGCTACTGTCCTACAGGATACCTACTATATTAGACCACACTACCAAGACACAGAGTCAAAGCAGCTCTAATACATAGACACAAATACAGGAAGGCTGCTAAAATGAGGAGACAAAGAAACATGGCCCAAATGAAAAAACAAATCAAAACTCCAGAAAAAGAGGTAAACAAAATGGAGATAAGCAATCTATCAGATGCTGAGTTCAAAACACTGTTTACAAAGATGCTCAAGGAACTTAGTGAGGACCTCAGCAGCATAAAAAAGATCCAGTCAGAAGCAAAGGATACAATAATTGAAATAAAGAACAATCTCCAGGAAAACAACAGTAGAGTGGATAAAGCTGAGAATCAAATTAATGATTTGGGGAGAGAAGATGGCGGCATGGTAAGAGGATGTACATCTCTGCCTCCCACACATAGGTCTTAAACCGGGACATTTTTCAAAGCAGTACAGCAAACAGACACCAGAAACACAGCATATTTGAAAACAGATTATCGAAAATTGCAGTGGACGTTGAAAAACCGGACGGTAAGGAGAGTACTCCAGCAGTGCGGAGACCAGGGCGGGGGCCAAGAAACCGGGCCAGGGCTGGCCGTAAGTCTCAGGGGAGGGAGCTGGGACATCGCTCCCTGGGCAGCTCCCTGGCACGCCAGCATAAACCTGGTCGCTTGAAATCTCAGTCAGGAGTTAAGACCACATAGCCCTGGGAGGAACGAACGCGGGAGCTGGAGCGAGCACCTTGGTCCGCGCCCGCGCGACATTGTAAAACCAGCCGCTCCCTGATCAGCCAAACAGGGACCCGGCAGCTTGGAGACCGGGGTCGGGGCTGAGAAACCAGGCCAGGGCTGGCCGAAAGACGCAGGGGAGGAAGCAGGAACATTCGCTCCCTGGGCAGCCAAGCAGCGACCCGCCATGCCAGCATAAACCTGGTCGCTTGAAATCTCACAGACAGGAGTTAAGACCTCATAGCCCCGGGAGGAACGAACACGGGAGCTGGAGCGAGCACCTTGGTATGCGCCCGCGCGACATTGTAAACAGCTGCTAGGGGATCGGTGCATCAGCGTGCCAAGGGAGACCCAGTGCGACAGAGCGCGCAGTCGCTGGGCACCATAGGGGTTGAGCCCTGTTCCTGGGACAGTTGAAACCTGTGCAAGGAAGACTCAGGGAACATCGGGACTTGTGGGAGCACGACCACAGTTCGTGCCTGGGTCCCTGGGCAGAGAATCTAGGGGCACCTCTGAGGACAGTAGGCCAGAGAAAACTGAATGCTGAACAAGGGAAAAATAAAAAGAATAAAAAACAATACAGTCACCCCTTGGCCACTACAGTCTTCAAGACCAGAAAAATCAGCTTGGCAAGATTGATAACAGCAAGAATTAGCGGTTTTGGTGTTATT